>SKCR01001872.1:0-280921 GCA_019454045.1 Zanthoxylum bungeanum | reverse complement strand
AATATTTACTTGAGACTATTGATCGATGAGTTACAAATATTATGAAATGTTGGTGTGCATACCTATGATGCAGCTTCTCAGCAGTATTTTCAGATGCATGCCGTATTATTATGGACCATTAATGATTTTCCAACTTATGGTTCATTATCTGAATAGAGTACTAAGGGATACATGGCATGTCCAGTTTGTGCGGGTCAAACCCCATCGCAACGGTTACGGAATAAAATAGGATACACATGGCACATGAGATTTCTTGAGTTGGGGCATCATTGGTGGAGAAGTAAATTTTTCAACGGTCAACAAAAACCTTGTAGTATGCCCAGTCCATTGTCTGGATTCGACATACTTTGCCAACATCAACATCTCAGAGACAGTACACCATGGAAACTTTCTAATAATAGAGATAAAAATCGAAAACATCAACCTGAAGAGTTGAATTGGATGGGAAGAGTATTTTCTTTGAGTTAGAGTATTGAGGGAGTCTGAGTCTGTGATATAATTTGTATGTAATGTATATAGAATAAATCACATGCGAGAGTTTTGTGGGCACACTATTCAATATTCCGAGTAAGACAAAAGACACTATAAATGCTAAATTGGACCTATAAGATCTTAGAATTCGTAGTGAATTGCATTTACAAGTCACTCCTCGAGGTCTTATTTAGCCACCTGCTAGTTATGTGCTAACTCAATCAGATAGAAAATCATTTTATGATTGGCTAAAAATGGTTAAATTTCCTAATAATTATGCATCGAATATTGGATGTTGGGTCAGGGATAATATAATAACTGGGTTACAGAGTCACGACTGTTATGTACTTCTGGAGATTCTCCTTCCTGTTGGCATTCGACCTTATCTGCCATCAAATGTATGCAACGTCATATTTGACCTATGTGGATTCTTCAAACAATTATGTCAGAGGATATTAACCACATCTGTTATTGACGAACTTGAACGAAGAATCGTGACAATCTTATACAAGCTAGAGCGAATATTGCCACCCGTTTTTTTTTATGTGATGGTACATCTGGCCATGCATTTATCATCCAAAGCTAGGTGTAGAGGTCTAGTCCATTACATATCGATGTACCCCATTGAGAGGTAATATTAAAATTTAAATATTACATTTTTAAATTTGATTTTGCATTAAAATTATTACTAATGAAAATTTATTGTGATATCTGCAGGGCTTCGGGACATTATAAATAATATGTGAGAAACAAAGCGCATCCTGAAGGTTCAATAGCAGAGATGGTCTTAATAAGCGAGGCAATAACATTTTGTTCGATGTACATGCAAAATTTTGAAACTCATTTTAATCGTCGGCCAAGAAACTATGATGGAGATGACAGTAATCAGCAAGATATCACAGTGTTCATTGCAGATCATTTGGAGCATTAGGTGTCAAATTGCTAACAATTGAGGAAGCTCAACATGCGCATTGGTTTATATTGAGTAACTACAACGAAGTGCGATCGTACTTAACGTAAGTCTTGTCGGTGCATAACTGTATTTTTTTATTGTTGTACATTAACGTAACTCATTTTTTATAGGCAACACGTTACCATGCTACAATGTGGTAGTAACCACAACATTGATGGAAGACACAAAAAATAATTTCATCAATATTTTGAGGTAACTGTAAGCCTTAACATTGACTATTTATTTTTATCCTAACAGTAAATATTTAATGTTTGTTATATTAACACGTAAATATTATCATGTGTTAGATAAACAATCAAGTGCAAAATGGTCAGCTGGACTCGTCCTCTTCGTTAGTTACATTGGAATATGAGCCTCAAAAGCAGGTTTACGAATACAGTGGATGCATTATGAACGGAGTTAGATTTCATACCGAGCAGCGAGATATTTCAAATGTCACTCAAAATTATGGAATTGTAGTACCAGAAGAACACAAATCTGATGTTGTTGACTTCTACGGAGTGTTGCAATCAGTCATTCAGTTGACCCAAACGACGTACAATGTTATTCGAATTCAAGTGGTTTGATACAAATGCCAGAAAGATGAGAATTCAATTTAGTAATCATCCAACTTCAAATAATGTTCAATGTTATTGGTACAAGAATGATCCATATTTTTTTTTTACCCCAGTACGGTCTGTGATATATATGTATATAATAATATATATATATATATATATATATATATATATATATATATATATATATGTATATATATATATATATATTATCTGATCCAAAGCTAGGAAATGGATGGATGGTGGTAGAAAAGTTACAACATAGGGGCATTTGGGACACACTGGAGAAATATAGTGCTGAATTTTAAGATGAAGCACAACAAGTCTCTGACAACTTGAAGTTCTTGAACAGATATTTCATTTACCCAATATCCAGTTTTTCTGAAAATATCACGTTAACTCGAGAAAATATAGATGTTGAGGTAATTCTAATTCTCAAGTTAGCGTGGAAGCATCAAATGAGGAAAAATTGAAGCTGAAGATGAGTTCGAGTCATATTTTTGATGTTGTTGTTGTTGTTTATTATTAAGTCTAACATTTAGCTTCGAAAAAATTTAATTGACGCTAAAAGTCTAACATTTGACGTCGATTTAATTTCGACGCTAAAAATTAAACTTTTTACGTCGAAAAATATAATCGACGTAAAAAGTAAGGCTTTTAGCGTCGATAACATTTTTTCAAAAGTAAAAAAAAAATTAAATTTCTCTCAATATATAACCATAATTTTTTGTTAGCCGCCAATGTTTAGCGTCGAACATTTCGCCGCTAAAATGAAAATAATTTGACGCTAAAGGGTTATTAAAATCCCTAATTCAGTTTCCCCTCTCACTTTCTGCTTATGCGAATTCAATTTCTTCTCTTCTCCTCACGATTCACACATTGATTCTGGTAAGTGTTATTTCCTAATTCGGTTTCCCTAATTCATCAATTTTCTAAGGTTTTTTTTCCATTGGCCGATTGTTCAAGGACTTAGGGTTATTTTTGTTATTTTTTTTTTACGATTTTTATTTTCCTTTGTTTGGTTATTGAGAAATTTAATGGGGGAATCATGGGATTTTGTTACTTGGGTTCTTTAGTTTTTGCTATGTTGTAAATTTTTTTCATCTGTTGTATTTCTTGTCATGCAATATTTTAGTGAGGAAAAGTACGATGCATTGATATTGATTATTGGCAAGATATTTTTTTTTGTTTGGCTGATGAGAAAAAAAATATTTGCAAGTAGGAATGAATCTGGAAACTGGAAATTCCATAACAACATTGCTGTTGTTCTGGAACAGCAGCAATGCTGCTGTTTTGGAATTTCCAGAACAGCATCATTAAGTGTGTGTGTGAGAGAGAATGATGTGGCCATATGAGTGTGTTGTGTGATTTAGGCCGTGAGACCATTAATGTGTGAGTGTTGTTAGTTTTTATGAGATTTTTATGAAATGATGAGTATGATTTAGGAAACCCAAGAGATAGTTTGGTATGAGCATGAATTAGGAATGAACATGATTTAGGATGAACATTGATGTGTGAGTGTTGTTGGTGCTATTGGTTGTTTTTTTTATGAATAAGAGTATTTTGACTGTTCTAGAATTTGTTTTGTTGCTTGAGGATTTGTCGTTGTTTGGTCCTATTGAAAAGGTTCTAGAGGTGTTTCTTTGCTTGAGGATTTGTCATTGCTTGAGGATTTATCATTGTTTGGTCATATTAAAAGGTTCTTATTGGTTGGTTGTTGGTGATATTTTATATCGTACCGCAATTGTACGATGTCAAGTTTTAGTATAAATAAGTGAAAGGGTGTCGAACCCACAGAGATTGCGTTAACCTCGCACTAAGTACTATAATTGATAATCCTAACTTTATTTAAAAGATAAATAATAAAGATTTAATTAAATAATAATATAAAATAATTATATAAGAGGAACTAACACAATAGAGATTCTAGAGTCCGATTTCACCTAGCTATCCTCTAGGTATTTGTCATGCCAATTAATCCTTGTTCAGTTATATTGTTTATAAGTCAAGACTCTGAAAATATCCACTCCCTCTGTCGAGTATCAGTGAAAATATCATCAACTGCAAACTTCGATATCTCTATAAAAATCTAGTAGTTAACAACTCGTTACGCTTTGTGACTCTATATTAACGACTTCAAATGAACTATATATTCTCTCGAACTCATAAAAAATTCCTAGGTTATATTCTATAGATCTATTCAAAATATCCTCTCTCGAGTGATAGATTCCAAACATATATCATCATATTTGTGGCCAGCAAACACAAAGCATTAAACTCAAGAGAATATAAATAAACTTAAATCAAACTTATAATAATCAAAATAGCAGAATAATGCATAGGTTCAAGCATCAATTACATCATCCTCCTCTAGAATTAAGGAGTAGACTCATAGTGTGTGTGAGTACATGTTCATTTACAGTTCGACTCATAAGTAAGCTAACTTGATGATTTCGTCTCAAAAATTGAGATCTGATGGGTCAAACCAACCTAAATATCTCAAATTTATTCTGCATTTTCCTTTCTTTGCATCGTATGATATGATTTTTCATCTTTTTATTTTTAACACACCAACCTTTTAAGGTAGAATTTCTCCTCTTGGTGGTCCTAACACTCGCCCATGGGTAGCTTCGCGCTTATCGGTTATATGTGGTTTCTTTTTTATCATACCATAAATCATAATAATAGCATATTGAGATAGACATCTAAGCAAACGGTCATTCATCGGCAAATAATTTCTTCAACTAGTCACTTTGTCAACTACTTAGTTTTTTACTGCTAATAACCTGTTATTAAGTGCTTACGAGTCTAACATAGATCATCAACTCAAGACATTGGATAAAAATCAGTTGGGACTTATCATTTCTAAAATTTCATCTAAAAGCAAATAAATTCATCATTTGACTATGTTTTACTATCAAGGATTAAAATAATTTTTTTTTTCAAATTAAAAATAACAGGAATTATCATACCTGCACACATCCCAAACTTAAAACTTGCTATTGTCCTCAATGTAAGATAAATATTAAGAAGCAAAATTAAGGAACACACTACCGTGCATGAAGTTGATCAGGCTCCTGCTTGTCAGGATATGGTTGCGTGGGCTTTGTGTGTTTCGTGCTACCTGCATAAATAACATGCAAACGAATAAATACACACAGAGAAATAAAAAATAAAAATAAAGAAAATAAAAAATAAAACAAATGCAAGGGTTGCCTCCCCGCAAGTACTAAGTTTAACATCTTCAGCCATACCCAACCACTCAAATAGTGGTCATGGTAACTTCTTCTTTTGTATCCACTGGAGGCTTTGACATGAAAATGATAGCTTGGCGGCTGTGGCAATTTATCCAAATATCCCTTATTATTGCTTGGTCATGGTGTTGGGTTTCTACTATATTCCCGAGATGAATTCAAGCATAAAACATATGTGAATACAACAAGAAGTATGGCAGAATCATACTTACATTGATCGGATTTTGCGATGCGAGGAACAACAAAAATTTCTCCAAGCATTCGGCAATGGAGCTCCTTTGTGCTTCTCCAAATTCGGTCATCCTCCATTGATGGATCTCCAAGCTCCAAGCTTTTTGTTGTGATTCCATGCTCATGAATAGGTTTCTCTATCACATTGACTCCTTGTGTGCTAGAACTCTTGAGATTTTGCCACAAAATTTCTATTTCTCTTCTTGTAATACTCGGCCTTGCCAAGAAAATAGGAAGAAAATTGGATTCAAAGCCGAGAGAGGGAGAGGAGGGAAAATGGTTCCAAACCGTGAGTGGAGAGAGAGAGAAGAGAATAGAAAAAATGTGTTGTGTATTTGGTTTATTTGATCTCCAAAAAAATACCAAAACAATTACCATTTTTCCAAAATTCAAAATTTTGGTACAAGATATTAACGTCTTCAACCACCTCCATCAATCACTCAAAAGTGACTAGTTGTCGCATCACTCAAAGTGCTAGACATCACATCAATCAAAGTGACTAATGATTTGACGCTTGATGTGACTTGTGGACCGTACTTGAATTCGAAATGCGAGTGGGCCCGCAAACACTCCCGGGCTCGGGTTCGCTAATTCCGAATTAACGAATTTTCCGTTGCGATGTAATTAAATCAAATTTAATTAAATAATTATGCCTAGCAAAATTACTATTCACGTCGCTAGCGAATTAATTCTAAATTACTCGTTCGTTCGAATTAAAATCTAATTTCAATTCCGCGTCGAAATTCAATTTCGTTTAATATATCGAATATATTATTTTATCGATTAATTCCAAATTAATTGTTATCTCTCTTTAAATAATATTTTATCACAGATAAAATATCTCCGTAAATCCCAGATTAATTTTCTCTCTTATAATTAAACCCAGATTAATAAAGTGCTAGTCATACGACATCGGTGAATCTTCGGGAAGCGACTCATGAGATCCCCGGATATGTTGGCAGTAAATCCGGTCGTCGGACTATCCGAACACGTACGTACATAGTACTACATTTTTACCGAGACATGGTTGGCTTCTAGCAAAGCACCGTGCCTACCCAATTCTCCAGAAATATTCTTCTTGGAATATGTGATCTATATTAGGCGTAGTATACGTAGTAGTGCGTATTACGATCCAATATCGGATGTCACGTGCAAGGCTTGGGGCTGGAAATGTGTCTGTCCCGTACGAAGCACAAATCAGATCTCTGGTAACTAGTCTCTATAATCGGATAATCATGACCTAGTCATATTATCCCAATGATTGCAGTACATAAGAGCACCAGTTCCGTATCCTACGAGATCATCATCACCACTATGACTGGAATGATAGTTCCGTCTTGACATCACACCCAATACACTACGATTCTCAATATACCTAGAAGAGGCGTACACAGAACCTTTTAAAGCCCTGGACGACCAAAACCAAAGTATTTGTTTGTCGCAACTATTAGCGGTGCAAGTCTCAGGTTAAGACCAAATACACCTACCTGATTCGGACTTCCATAGACACATAGTCATACTACCAATGGAATTCCGAGGGGTCTATCCAGAGAGAAGCTGTTTCCGTACCATCGGTAACACAACCTCCTATTACACTTGCATGAGTATCATATACCCAAATATATGAGAACTATGACGTTATGCTCCCACAACGCGCACAAGTGTAATACTAGTCTATTCCGCATTATCGATGTCCAATCTCGATAATACTACGACTATTGATATTTAATGATTAAACCTTGGTGGATTGATACTATCTCATATCATCTCAATCCGGAACTAATCATATGGACCTTTCAGCATTTATACATCTAGGTAATCTAATTACAAATGATAAAAGGGCAATTTCTTTTGTCACATAGTTAATTTGTACAACAACACCATGATCTGTATAAATAGTGATGTTATGGGTCCCAATTGCCCAACAATCTCCCACTTGGCTTATATCCAATCACTCAAGTGTCCTACACCCGAACTATGTACGGTTCTCTCAAATTTCTGCTGAGGAAATGCTTTCGTCAGTGGATTTGCATGATTATCATCTGATGCGATTTATACGATCATCACATCACTATGATGTATGATCCGAACGAATCAGATGAATATTTGAAGTATATATCCGGATCGTTGATGAGACCATTAATTCTTTAGCCTGTGCTATAGCCTAACTCAGATGCTAACAGAACTACTTCTGATCTAATTAGGATTATTATCGATCCAAAAGGCTTCTATTGCTGCCTCAGCTGTAGCAATATTCCGCTTTTGTTGTTTATTCGGTAAAAGTATCTTGCTTGGAACATTCCCAGCTCACTGTTCCGTTAATTCAAACTTTATAGTACCTTTGTTACGACTTATAGTCGTTATTATCGGTTTGGAAACTTGCAGTAGGAACCTAGTTACTTCAAGTTCTCATTCTCCATAGTTTAAGAAAGCATTCTTAGTTCATCTAAGATACTAAAGGATGTTCTTAACATCAATCCAGTGACTATCACTTGGATTGGCCTGATTATGACTCCGTATGCTCAAAGCATATGAGACACAAGGTCGCATACATTTTTTCAATGTACGAGCTCTCGGAGAGTTGAAACAACTTTTAGATCTATCCCAGTAGATTCTTATTCCTAGAATAAAGGTTGTTTCTCCTAAGAATTCTACGAAGAATTTTCATGAAAGCCAAGCTTTCACCGATTGTATTATGGGAATATCATTTCCAAGAAATGACATATTATCATTGTAAAGGACATTCACTGTCATTACGCTCCCACTAACCTCCTTATATAAACAAGAATCATTTTCGTTTTGAATTAAATCATACACCATTATGATTACATCAAAACGATAGTTCCAAGAAATCAATGCTTGCTTCAATCCATACATGGATTGAATAACCTGCAAACCTTGTTTGCTAGTTTTGGTACGACAAAACCGTCAGGATGTTGTAAACATCCTCCAAAAGGTTTCCAATTAAGGAAAGCATTTTTGATGTTCCAGTTGCCATATTTCATAAATGAAACATGCAGCATTAACAAGCATTATCCAAATGGATTTAACCATGGCAATGAGTAAAAGGTTTCGTCGTAATCGACACAATGTTGATCACGATACCTTTTCGCTACAAGTCTAGCTTAGTACGTTGGTATGTTGCCTTCTATGTATGTCTTCCTTGAAGACTTATATAGTACCAGTAGGCACAATGCCTTGCGGTACAACAACCAGTATCCAAACTTGGTTGGTATACATGGAATCCATTTCGGATATCATGGGACTTGGCCATAATAGGGAGTCGATACCTTGTATCACTTCCTCATACGTAGTCAGTTGGTATTCCTCAATAAGATTGACATCTTTATGAGGTGAGATTAGAAACCCATACCCCAGGTTGTTTTCTGGCTCTCTCCGACTTACACGGTTCTTGTGTATTCGAAGATTACTAGTATAGTTTCATCCCTTATGAACTATTTGCGTTCCATTAAGGAATCGGTGCCTGGAACAGTATTACTCTGATTTTCATCGTGTTTTACTTTCCTTCCACTTACCACTGCATATAGGTATTCCTCTTAGGAAAACCGCATGGCAAGAAACAATTAAATTGTTCTCTTGTGAGTTGTATAAGTACTATACTTTGGTTTCCCTATGATAACCTACAATTAGGCACTTATCCGATTTGGGTTCTAGTTTGGTATCATCCAAACATATGCCCAGCGTTCCCAAATCTTCAGGAATGAGAAAACCCAGTTTCTTTCCTGTTCATATCTAATATGAAATCTGTCAAACAGATTTTATGGAACCTTATTCAAAATAAGTTTTGCACTGTTTATGCGTATCCCTTGAAGGAAAATGGTAGCTTAGAGGGACTCATGATTAACCTTATCATGTCCAACAAAATTCGATTTCTCCGTTTGGACACACCGTCAAATTGACGTGTTTCGGGAGGAGTCTTCATTGAAAGAATACTATACTCTTTCAAGTATATGAGAAACTTCTTAAGTATTTTCATCATGGTCTAACCGTGATGGTTTTATATATTAGCCGATCTATTTGTCTACTTTGTGTCGAAACTCTTTGAATTAATCAAACGTTTCTGATTCGTGTTTCAAAAGAAACACATAACCATAACGCGATGCCACATCTGTAAAGGTCACGAAATATTCATATCCACCTCTAGCCTAGCTAGATATGGGCCCACTTACGTCACTATGAACGAGGGCTAACAGATCGGTGACACTTTCACTTTTACCAAGTAAAATGTGTTTTAGGCATTTTGCCCAATAAACTAGATTCATAGACATTATCTGAGTAGAATTAAATCCGTCCTAGTATCCACTCTTCGAAAGTGTGGATATACGAGTCTTGTTAATTGTGTCCCAGACAATAATGCCACAAATAAGTTTCAGCTGATTAAATCAGTTTGAGTTATTTGTTTGTCATGTTATACGTTTGAGATTTATTTATATTCAAAATATAAATACTTTTATTCATATCTAATGTGTCTATCTCAATATCATCTTTATAAAATAAAATATTTTTGTGTTCTAGAATATAAAGGTATACCCGCAACGGGTTAAACCCTGATATAGAGATAATGTTCCTAGTCAAACTAATTACATTGTAACAGTTTCCTAATTTTAGTACACACCCGAAGGGTAGTTCCTAAACTTAGGTTTCTACAGTTAAAACAGTGACTTTCGTCCCATTTCCGATTCGTAGATCAATCTCAACTGAAGTCAGTATCCTGCTTATCAGCAGATTCCGCACAACAGTACATATTTATGTACCACATCCAATATCTAAAATCCAATTTTAATACTAGCAGTGAACACATTTATAAAAAACATATTTGAAGTTGGAGCCTTGCACCGCCTTCACTTCCTTCATGTCTGCCTTGTCCATGCGGCAGTCACACTTCCGTGATGCCGTTTGCCACAGTCTTGGCAGACATCTTGGGATATGTCCTTTGTCTTCCCAGAAGATTATAATGAATTTTCCTTTACCCTTTTTCCACACCTCAGAAGCCTTCGACCAAGCCTTGGCCTTCTAGAATGTCGAAATAAGATGCGCCTTGCGCTTCTTGCCTTATTGCAAACTTTGGTTTTGTCTTCTTGAGCATAGCCTTTAACTCTCCAAGAGTTTACTATTGCAATTTAGTACTTCTAAGATATAAGGATAGATCTATGAAGATCCTTCAATTTCATTATCATACTATAAGGATCTAATCCTTAGTTCTGATTAAGAAATTAAGGAGTCTATTTGGCAAGCATAATGAATTAAGCACTAAAGTTATCATCACATGAATATTCCAAATATCATGTTCTACTATTTGCTCAATTTCGGGCTTAGGCTCGAGACGTCACTCTATCAAATAAAGTAACTTCTCGATTTTCAGGACTATCCTGAAGTTTTATTCCCAATTTGAAAATTAAAGCCGTTTAAAAACATTTTTCACCCATGATTATGTTTTAAACACTAATCTTTCAGTTTATCTTGATTCTAATAGTCCAACTATTTAATCAACGATTTTAGGTACTATTTATTATAATGATTACTATAGTCTAACTATATAATCAACAATATTTTAAATTGGTTAAATTCAATTATATTGATTACAATAATCCAATTATAAAATCAACTATTAATTGAAATAGATTGAATACAGTCCAACTGTTTTAAAACAAAGATTAAATATTAGTCCAACTAATATATTAATTTATATTGACGAAAAATGGAATGAGCGCGTATTGGCAAGTAACTAAACGAATATTGCAAATTTAATACTTGTCTCCCAATATTTTTCGGTGAGCCTCTAACCCTCTATGGAGTACTCGGGAAACCTTGTTTCCTAGTGGGCTAGGATCCCGTTAAATAACACACAATCTTGACTTTGGCCAACAAATTGTATGATAATTAACTAGGTAGATCTCTAAGATCAATTGGATCTTATCAAATTCCTAGATCCAGTAGGTGAACATCCAAGTCTAAAACATATATCTTATATATGCCAATATATCCAATATATTGCCTAACCTTTTTCCTCTGAATCAACTAAGCCTTCGCTTTGGCACAACAAACTTAATGATCCCAGTTAAGTGGAACCCATTGACATTGGAAAGCTTCGTAATAAATGTCGATGGACAAGAAGTGATCTTGACTTTGGCCAACAAATCACAACATGGACAAAACATCGATATGGAACAAATCCTTCATGATTCAAACACATCCGCGATGGACAAAGGTCTTGACTTTGGCCAACAAACCAGTGCCAGTCTTGGATCTTGAGTAAGAATCACTCAATAGAAGGAAAAACACTTAATATTTTGGGAGGGGCTTTTCGCGTGCAAATTGGTAACCAATTAATTATCTTTGTTAAGGTCTCATCATCATACACCCTTAAACATGCATTTTAAACACATAATAAGGCGCGTATAAATAAATTAATAATGATATGCAGATGGATACTTAACACATTGTTCCTAGAACAAATCTGTAACATCCCCGATCCTGGAGATGCTACCGGCAGGGGATAGATGTGCTAAACCCATAAGCCTCTGACTTTCTGACTATACTATGAACTATATGTATGTCATGCATACAGACCATAACTCAAACAACGCAAAATACTTTTATTAATGCATACTTAGAATACTTCTCTTCTAGCTGTTTCTCTTTTCTCTTATACTTTCTTGGATAGATTTCTTTGGGACTTACTATCTGGTTCCATAGCTAATACCGAACTTCAGGAAGTAATCTAAGGTAATTTTGGAATAATCCTTAACTAAAATAAGGAAAAGTATTTCAAATGGCTTGGGAATACTTACTAACCTGTCTGTAATGCTTTGAGGACGTACTCAAGGATCAGATACTGGAGAGGTAGTGCCTTATATACGGGTATCTCGGACATAATGCATGTATAAGACCATGGTACTCTGCCCACTGCAGTCACTGACTCCCTAGACCATGCTCTGATACCATCTTTGTAACATCCCCGATCCGGGAGATGCTACCGGTAGGGGATAGATGTGCTAACCCCATAAGCCTCTGACTTTCTGACTGTACTCTGAACTATATATATGTCATGCATACAGACCATAACTCAAACAACGTAAATTACTTTTATTAATGCATACTTAGAATACTTCTCTTACAATACTTTAAGGACTAATTGTAATGACTATCACTCACTAGTGCATGTATGCAACACTAACTGGAATATAGTACTCTGACTCTAAACTAGTGGACTCTAACCCTGGTGACTGCATCAATATCCATCATCCCAAGCTCGTCCTCCTGAAAACCCTACAAACAAATAAAACTGGAGGGGGGTTAGATTGCTATACAATCTAAGTGAGTGGACTAAAACCGAAAACTAAAGTAAGAGTTCTTTAAATTTAAAATCATACTTTTAGAAATATCTTTTATAAAACTTTATTTCTTTAGAAATAAGTTTCTGAAAATCTGGTTTATCAAAACTACTTGCTAAAAATCTGGGTTTTGGGACTCTGGAAACTTTATACTAAAAATTTGAAATCTGAAAACTCTTTGTTAAAATCTGATTTCTGAAAACTGGGTTTAAAAATCAGAAAAGTTGTGTACTGTAAGTCTGAAAAACTGAAATCTGCTCTACGTCCAGGACCACAACTTAATTGGACGTCTCTATACCCCAGGAACATAACTCAACTGGGTGTACTCTTTGTCCATGACCATAACTCAATTGGGCATCTGAAATCAGGATTTCGGGACCCTAAAGCCCGTAATCCTGCTCGAGGATCTGAGAGCATCCCCTCAGTCCTCCACATGTGCACATGCGTCTGGATCCGTCAATTCCACTACTAGTTACATACTGGGGTGAGGTTTTACCTCATGCCCCGAAAAACAAGAACATAAAACATGTACTGAAAACATAAATCTTAAACTGAAACATTTTTCTTTCCATAAAACTTCTCAAATCAAGCTAAATCATATATGATATAAAAACAAACTTGGCTAACGCCCTAATTGCTGAAAAGTAAGTCTGGTAATTAAATACAAGTAATAAAGAAATCAAGCAAAAGATAAAGTGTCCACTCACTGTGCTATGGTAAATCGAGAGCAATTCACGGCGTGAGCTACCTCTTAGTATCCTGACATCAATCTAAGATCAATATGATCGTTAGTTTGCATAACTCGAAACATCTCCATATGACATAACAGAATATACAATGTATGGATACAAAATCTTGCTGAATATTGATGATATCTATGGTATCTATGAATTTCACGGACTTAGGTTTGGAGTTACACAGGTGTGGGTAGCGGAAACTTAATTTATTCTTACGGCCAGAAATTTACAGTTTGTAGACCAAATTTGAAATTTCGCCATAATTAATTGGGAATGAATCTAAGGCCGAAAATTTAATAAAATAGTCCATAATATGTCTAATTTATGTTGGTTTTTACGGATCTCAATTCTGACTTCAGAAACTCAACTTATAGACCGAAATTTAAGGGCTGTCCAACAGAAAAACTGGGCACTAGGGCAGCAGGTCGCCCCACTTCAAAAATTTGTTCCGACCTCGTCTTAAGTCCAAAAATTCTACATTTTGGATATGGTATTCTATTATGTGTCTTAAGTACCCAGAAATTTACGGAACGTGATTTCGACTTCTAAAACGCAAATTATAAAGTTTTATTTACACCTTGTTCTGTTACCACAGAACCAGTAGTTTACTGCAGTTCGGCCAAGTTTGAAAATTTGGTACGACTCCCTCTTAAGCCTAAGAATTCTGAATTTTGAATATGTTATTTGGACTCATGTCTAGTTCACTGAGGATTTTACGTTTTGGCAATTGGATGTCTAAACCTCAAGTTACAAGCATAAACGCAGAACCTGTTCAGGTTGTCCTGCAAACTGAGTTCGCTGCCTAATACAACAATCCATCAAATTATCTCAACTCCACAACATTCTAAAATACCATAATATCATCATTAACTACTCTTTTATCCACCATATTATCATTACTAAATAGTTCTCCAAACTTCCCAAATTCAATCATCCAACTCCACAACCCATTTATTTACTTCCCTACTAACTAGTATTATATACCCCATCTTTTACTCATTTTAACATACATCAATCCTTCAATTCAAATTCTAACCTATATCCCATATTCTATCATTCATACCCAAACTTACAAAATTGGGTTTATCTCATTTTCATCATTCAAACAAGAAAATCATACAATCCTCATGTCCTCAATCTACTCAATCATCACATTTATCATACAATAAAAATTTGGGTCTTGGGTTTCTTACCAATTTCTCTTGGTTTCTTCTCCCCCATGCTTCCAATGGATGCTCATCTTTTTCTTCTTGTCTCCCCTCTCCTTTCTTTATTCTTCTTCTTCTTCTTCTTCTTCTTCTTCTTCCTTTTCTTCTTTCTCTTCTTTTCCTTCTTCTTCTTCCTCTTATTTTCCCTATTTCTTCTACGTTTCTCTCCTCTCTCTCTTCCTATTTTCTTTCTTATTTCTTTTGTATTTGTGAATAGTGGCCCCCCTTTATATATTAGGGCTCAAATGATACTAAAGAAGTGTAGATTGTCTAGAAAAATGAAGAAGAATTTGGTGTTTACCAATTAAGCCCGAAATCACTATTCATTCAGATTTTTATCTGCGTTTTTGACTCAGTTCTGGTCCTAATTTGGAAAAATGTTTAACGCGAAAGTTGCAGATCTTGGTCTAAAATTTCCGGTGATATAAAATTTCATAAAATTCCGAGTTCGTATGAAATAGTTATGCCCAAAATACTATATATAGTACAAAAGGGTATACGGTTACAGTTTCTTCTCGGGACCTCGAATATTTTACCGATCGTTCCCGAAGTCTTTTCATAACTGTATTTGAATCTCATCATGATTTATTTTACATTCCTTTGTCTTGTACGCAAAATATCATCATAGGTAGTAGTAATATCTACCGGTCACTTGCATAAAGCATGACTCGTGCCTCCCTCCACTCTAGTCATGATTTCCTCTATAAAGATTTTACTAACTATATGCTCAACTATCAACAAAATGCTTGTTCAAACTAGAACATGCTACATTTTCTATATATATACCCACATTCAAACATTATAACTTAACTTACCTCTATAGCTTACCGTGCTAGTGGCTCACGATCATATATTGCATAAGTCAAATTCATACGTGCAAAATCAAAGTTCTACTACCACATAAAACATCAACATGAAAGGTTTCAATACCTCAGTTCTTAAACTGATTCGCTAATTTCTAACTAACTACTCATACTCAAAAATCTCATGTCATAACTCATTATACTTTCTCATGCTATGCATAACCCTACTCATTCATGCTCTTATCACATTACATATTCATATTCTTACTCATGTTGCTATTATTCTTATGTAATGCAGAATTATAACTTTTTCTTCATAACCCTAGTTCATATAAGTTTATCTCATTTATAACTTAATCCTATTCCCTAGGGTGTAGTTTTCTACAACCCCCAAACCCAGGTTTCACTAAATATTATTCATAAAATAACATCATTCATATGCTCTATTTATCTATATAAATACATATACTTATTTACATCTAAACATGCATCTCTTTACTTCTAAATATACATATATTCATGCTTATCTCTTGCTTATGTGCATGCTTATAATTGTTTATCCACATCTATGTTTGCATACAACTACACTGTCTCTTTGTCCTATATTCAACTTCATATATACATATATAGATTTCACGAATATATATCTATTTACTATAATATTACATTACTAGTCTCAAACATCGTTATGTCTACCAAGTACGCAGAACAAGTGAGTTACTTACCTGGCTGAGTGAACGCCCGCGATCTGGGTCCGATCTGCCATAACAAATCACAATATCTGTCAGAACCGCTATTTGCGGAAACTTCCAACTTTTCTAAAACAAAAGAGAGAGTAGAATCAGAGCAGTGAGCAAGACACTAGAATCCATAACAGTAGAGAGAGAGAACGAAAGTCTCAATAAGTATTAGAGCTGTCTAGCAGACTTAAGATTCCTTTCCTACTCAAGAAATCCTTCCAAGTAATCCAATAGTTTTCGAAAATCCTCTCATAGATAGTGAACTTTCCGAGTAACGAAGAATAGCCAGAGAGACAATAGAAGTAAGAAACCCAGAATATAATAAGAGAGTTCAAGGAAAAGATTAGAAGAGAAGAGTCGATGATATACAACAAATGTAGGAAATAATTCTAAAGTTAAGATAGACAAATGGAATGAAGAAATATTAGGTATTGGTAGTACATATTAGGATCCTCGATGGAAACTAAGAAATCAGCTATTGAGATTTTGCTCACGATAAGGAATCATGAGGCATGAGTGAAGGTCTATAAAGAAGAGAGGTCTTAGAGAATAGTATAAAGAATAGTGGAAAGAACAGAAGGACAATAGTCAAATAGTACTTAGAATGATTATTACAGAACGAGGACCTAGGAAGAAGGATTAAATAGCCATTAAAGGATAGAGACTAGAAGATCAAGAAAACCACGAGTTAGGCGCCAAAGAGGATTCGAGGAAGAATCCTATTTAAGGAGGGGAGAATTTGTAACGACCAATAGATATTACTACTACCTATGACGATATTTTTGCGTACAAGACAAATGAATGTAAAATAAATCATGATGAGATTCAAATACAGTTATGAAAAGACTTCGGGAACGATCGGTAAAATTTTCGAGGTCCCGAGAAGAAACTGTACCGTATGCCCTTTTGTACTATATATAGTATTGTGGGCATAATTTTTTCATACGAACTCGGAATGTCATGAATTTTATATCACCGAGAAGCTTAGACCAAGACCTGCAACTTTCTTGATAAACATTTTTCCAAATTCGGAACAGAACTGAGTCAAAAACGCAGATAAAAATCTGAGTGAATAGTGATTTCGGGCTTAATTGGTAAAACACCAAAATTCTTCATTTTTCTAGACATTCTACACTTCTTTAGTATCATTTGAGCCCTAATATATAAAGGGGGGCACTATTCACAAATATAAAAGAAATAAGAAAGAAAATAGGAAAAGAGAGAGAGGAGAGAAACGTAGAAGAAATGGAGGGAAAAGAAGAGGAAGAAGAAGAAGAAGGAAAAAAAGAAGAGAAAGAAGAGAAGAGAAAGGAAAGAGAAGAAGAAGAATAAAGAAAGGAGAAGGGGAGGCAAGAAGAAAAAAGATGAGCATCCATTGGAAGCATGGGGGATGAAGAAACCAGAGAAAGAGGTAAGAAACCCAAGACCCAAATTTTTATTTGTATGATAAATGTGATGATTGTAGTAGGATTGAGGACATGAGTGATTGTATGATTTTCTTGTTTGAAATGATGAAAATGAGATAAACCCAATTTTGTAAGTTTGGGTATGAATGATAGAATATGGGATATAGGTTAGAATTTGAATTGAAGGATTGATGTATGTTAAAATGAGTAAAAGATGGGGTATATAATACTAGTTAGTAGGGAAGTAAATAAATGGGTTGTGGAGTTGGATGATTGAATTTGGGAAGTTTGGAGAACTATTTAGTAATGATAATATGGTGGATAAAAGAGTAGTTAATGATGATATTATGGTATTTTAGAATGTGTGGAGTTGAGATAATTTGATGGATTGTGTATTAGGAAAGCTATGGAGGCATTGAGGATGAATTTAGGCAAGAAATCAGTTTGCAGGACAACCTGAACAGGTTCTGCGTTTATGCTTGTAACTTGAGGTTTAGACATCCGATTGCCAAAACGTAAAATCCTCAGTGAACTAGACATGAGTCCAAATAACATATTCAAAATTCAGAATTTTTAGGCTTAAGAGGGAGTCGTACCGAATTTTCAAACTTGGCCACTGCAGTAAACTACTGGTTCTGTGGTAACAGAACAGGTGTAAAGTAAAAAAACTTTATAATTTGGTTTTAGAAGTCGAAATCAAGTTCCGTAAAATTTCTGGGTACTTTAGACACATAAGGAGTAATATATCCAAAATTTAGAATTTTTAGAGTTAAGACGAGGTCGGAACAAATTTTTGAAGTGGGGCGACCTGCTGCCCTAGTGCCCAGTTTTTTTGTTGGACAGCCCTTAAATTTCGGTCTATAAGTTGAGTTTCTGAAGTCAGAATTGAGATCCGTAAAATGAACATAAACTAGACATATTAAGGACCATTGTATTAAATTTTCAGCCTTAGATTCATTCCAATTAATTATGGCGAAATTTCAAAGTTGGTCTACAAACTGTAAATTTCTGGCCGTTAGAATAAATTAAGTTTCCGCTACCACACTTGTGTAACTCCAAACCTAAGTCCGTGAAAGTCATAGATACCATAGATATCATCAATATTCAGCAAGATTGTGTATCCATACATTGTATATTCTGTTATGTCATATGAAGATGTTTCGAGTTATGCAAACTAACGATCATATTGATCTTAGATTGATGCCAGGATACTAAGAGGTAGCTCACGCCGTGAATCGCTCTCGATTTACCATAGCACAGTGAGTGGACACTTTATCTTTTTCTTGATATCTTTATTACTTGTATTTAAATACCAGACTTACTTTTCAGCAATTAGGGCGTTAGCCAAGTTTGTTTTTATATCATATATGATTTAGCTTGATTTGAGAAGTTTTATGGAAAGAAAAAATGTTTCAGTTTAAGATTTATGTTTTCAGTACATGTTTTATGTTCTTGTTTTCGGGGCATGAGGTAAAACCTCATCCCAGTATGTAACTAGTACAGTGGAATTGACGGATTCAGACACATGTGCACATGTGAAGGACTGAGTGGACGCTCTCCGATCCTCGAGCAGGACTAGGGGCTACAGGGTCCCGAAATCCTGATTTCAGATGCCCAATTGAGTTATGGTCCTGGGCATAAAGTACACCCAGTTGAGTTATGGTCCTGGGTGTAGAGAGACGTCCAGTTGAGTTATGGTCCTGGACGTAGAGCAGAATTCAGTTTTCAGTTTTCAGACTCACAGTGCACAGCCTTTCAGATTTTTAAAACCCAGCTTTCAGAAATCATATTTTAACAGAAAGTTTTCAGATTTCAGATTTTTAGTATAAAGTTTTCAGAGTCCAAACCCAGATTTTTAGCAAGTAGTTTTGATAAACCAGATTTTCAGAAACTTATTTCTAAAGAAATAAAGTTTTTATAAAAGATATTTCTAAAAGTATGATTTTAAATTTAAAGAACTCTTACTTTAGTTTTCGGTTTTAGTCCACTCACTTAGATTGTATAGCAATCTAACCCCCCCTCCGGTTTTATTTGTTTGTAGGGTTTTCCAGGAGGACGAGCTTGGGAGGATGGATACTGATGCAGTCACCAGGGTTAGAGTCCACCAGTTTAGAGTCAGAGTACTATAGTCCAGTTAGAGTTGCATACATGCACTAGTGATTTGATAGTCATTACAAGTAGTCCTTAAAGTGTTGTAAGAGAAGTATTCTAAGTATGCATTAATAAAAGTATTTTACGTTGTTTGAGTTATGGTCTGTATGTTGATGAGTGGTAAAATCTATCACTATTTTCCACTCATTTAACCTAATATTTTGTATAGTTTCTTGAGTTTTGTGAACGTTTTGATATGTTTTGTGTTATTTTGTAGATAAATAAAGTTCAGGACATTCTGGAGGTGATTGGGCCCAAAACAGTGAAAATTGGACGAAAAAATGGCATTTTTGTAAAATTCCCGCGTTGCGACGTCTAACATGCACCGAACTTTGCTAACATGCGCCGGGTCCACAAATCAGAATCTGAGAAAAGTTTGACTTTGCTAAAATGCGCCGTGCCACGTGTCACCATCACAGCCGATCTGTTAAAATGCGTCGTGCCACGTGTCAGCATCCTACGGTGCCGACAGTCATCATCGCCACGTGTGCCACGTGTCATCCTACGTGTCTCTATGTCATCAGCCACGTCAGCAAGTCAACAAGTCAACATTGCCACGTGTCGTGCCATATCATCATCAGCCAATCAGGAAGTGCCATGTGTCGCAATCCTACGGTAACGACACTCTCTTTCCCACGTGTCGCCACGTCATCGCCACGTCACCGCCACCTCAGAGGCACGTCAGCATCAATAATTGAGTATCTAATCCTTATCTCACACGTGGCGGATAAGAATCTCAGCGACCAATCAGAAGCCGCCACGTGTCACAATAATTGAAGTCCAACTACCTCACCACGTGTCACCTTATCAGCTTATCCAGAATATTCAAAACGGCAAACCAGAGCTTGCCATGTCGACAAAAGCTGGCGTCGCGACGCTGGAAGCTTATCCGCGCCTATAAATTGAGCTCGAGATTTCAGAATTCAGTGCAGCACTCTCTCTCTCTTATAATCTTTCTAAAGAGAGAGTTTCTCTCTATACTTTCTTTTAATTTTTAGTTTTTTATTTTTTTAGTTTTGTAATTAATTTTAATTACGTTTTGTTAATATAGTAATTTAATTTTATTTTACTTTTTACAGTTTTTACTATTTACCATGAGTAGGTAACTCCCCCAACTAGGGTGAAAGATAATTCTTTTACTGTTACTATTTAGATTAATCTCCCTTAAAAATAATATATTCACTATTTAAAATATTGACTTAAAAAGGATACCGCCAGATTGGTCGGTTGGTAATTCATTTTAATCTGGTTTAAACCTTACTAATAAAGGATACCGCCAGATTTGTCAGTTGGTAATTTAATTTTGGTTCCGCCTTTATGGCTGGTTGGACTTAATTTGACTTAATCAGGTTACCGCCTTTATGGCTGGTTGGAAAAAGAATCACAAGTTTATATATTATTTTATGGGAGATATCTAAATTAATAGTAGTAAAAGTAATTCCTTTTACCTTAGAATTTATTTTATTGTAATTTACTTTTCAATATTTACTTTATCGTATTTTTACTTTATGTCTTTTATTTCAAGTTTTTACTAGCCCTAGTTATGTTTTGTAACTAAATTAGTTATCTGGGGTTGTGATGAAATCCAATATCACCGTTTTATAAGGGTTAGATTATAGCTTGGGTAAAATAAAGATTTATTTATTGAGTCTTAATCTTAATGCTTTTTCATTAACTGGCCATTAATAAAATTTATCTGGTAAATCTAAAATGAACTAGACATAGGGATTTTAGGTTTCAGTCTTAGATTCAATAGCCCACGATCTTCCTTGAGGATAGATAACCCTTTAATAGATTTCCTTACATGATAGGAATATACCTGTCGGGCGGGGGTAGCCATAATTGGAACTTAAGCTTAATGAATCCAGATAATTTGGTTGGCATAGACATATGGTTCAATTGGGTTAAACTGGGTATTTGTGTCTGACCATCGACAGAGGCTTACACATAATTTAGTGTTCCAGGTTAATAAATCAATATATTACCCAACTTTAAGATAACCACTTCATCTTTAAAATGATATTGGAAGAAATCACAACCCTAGATAGTTTTTAATATTGAATTTTCTTAAAACCTATTTTCGACAATTTTATTTACTTGCTTTTAAATTTAGAATCGTCACCATTTCAAATCAAATAATCTATTAGATACTAGTAATCATTTGACCTCATAAAATTAATAGATTAGATATTAAGTCCTCGTGGGATCGATATTTTATACTACTTGAACGATACGTGCGCTTGCGTTATACGTGTGTGTTTACGCCAGTCAAGTTTTTGGCGCCGTTGTCGGGGACTTATTTATCTTTTACTATTAGTTCAGGGGTTAGATACGTTACTTGTATCTAATTTCTTTTTACTTATTGTTTTTGTTTTCTTGTGTTTCAGGTTCTCATAAACTTCATGAGACGAACCAGAAGCTTTGAACTCTGATCGCTTGACCCAGAAATTGAAAGAACCATTAGACAGTTGAGAAGGGAAAGACGAGAAGGCCAAGAAGCTTTAGTCAACATGGAACCTGAACCTTTGAACGTTGCACCACCAATTCCAATTCGAGACAGAACCATTCCGGTGGTTGACAGACTCATTTCTGTATTGTACTTCCTCCCTTACCATCAAATGCGTGTGACTGTCAAAACATGCATTCAAATGATTCAGCACTCAGTTCAGTTTGGGGGGAATGCAACTGAAGATCCTAATTCCCACATTCAGCAACTTCCTGGAAGTTTGCGGCACTTTTAATTACAACCGAGAAGCTGGAAGAAGCAATGAGACTGCGAGTTTTTCCATATTCCTTAAAGGACAGAGCTAAGCTTGGCTACATTCACTACCAGCAGGTTCTATCACAACTTGGAACACTTTAGCCACCAAATTTCTTGCAAAATACTTTCCACCAGCCAGAACCGGAAAAAGCTGAGGAATGACATCACATCCTTTGTACAACAAATTCAGAATCCCTCTGGAAAGCTTGGGAAAGGTACAAAGATTTGCTCCGGAAATGTCCTCACCATGATATTCCCAAATGGCTTCAAGTCCAAACATTTATAATGGGCTTTCTGGAATATGAGAAACCACAATTGATGCTGCTGCTGGAGAGCCTTGATGTAAAAAGAGAAGATCAAGCCTGGGACCTAATCGAAGAAAGAATGGCCAACAACAATTCCTTGTGGCCAACAGAAAGGAGCATGATCCAAAGAATTGCTGGAATTTATGAAGTTGGAGCAAACACAGCAGTGAATACCAGGCTGGATCAGATATGCAAATGTCTAGAAACACTTAGCACACAAGTTGTGAACATCACTGGATCCACAAGTTCACCATATGGAGGAGCACCAGAGTCAAAACCACCATGAAGAGACGGTGAATTATGTCAACAATTTCAACAGACAGGGGAACAATCCATATTCCAACACCTACAACCAAGGGTGGAGGAATCATCCTAATTTATCATGGAGCAACAATTCAGGCCAACAACAAAACTATCCACCACCTGAATTTCAGCAACAGAACAAAATCCAGGAGTAGGCAAATGAATCAGGAATAACAGAAGTGTTGACCACTTGAAAACGTTAGAAGCAAACAAGACTCTCAAGCAGCAGATATAATGCTATGTTTCAATCCCAATCAGCATTAATTCAAAGTCAATATGCTTATATTAAAGCACTGGAGAATCAAATGGGACAACTGGCCAATGCTCAGAGTTACAGACCGCCATGTACCTTTCCTAGCAACACAGAGCCAAATCCAAGAAACATGGGGAAGGAGCAATGTCATGCCATAATGTTAAAAAACGGTACTGAAATCAACAAAGATGTTGGAGCCAAAACAACTGCTGAGGAAGTTCCAAAAGAAACAAAGCAACAGATGGAGGAAAAAGAACAGATCACTCCACCTCCACCTTTTCCTCAACGTCTTCAAAAGAACAAATTGGACAAGCATTTTTCTCGATTCCTGGAAATCTTCAAAAAGCTGCATATCAACCTTCCATTAACAGAAGTGTTGGAAGAAATGCCCACCTATGCCAAATTCATGAAAGATATTCTTTCACGAAAACAGAGATTGGGAGATTATGAGACAGTAGCATTAACAGAAGAATGAAGCGCTATCATTCAGAGGAAACTTCCCCCGAAGTTGAAAGATCCTGGCAGTTTCACTGTTCCTTGCGTCATAGGAGAACATGACTTTGGTAAGGCTTTGTGTGATTTAGGTGCTAGTGTTAACTTGATGCCTTTTTCTATTTTCAGGAAATTACAGATTGGAGAAACAATGCCAACTTTAGTCTCACTGCAACTTTCTGATAGAACGCTCGTATTTCCAAGAGGCGTAGTTGAGGATGTGCTGGTCAAGGTTGACAAATTCATTTACCCAGCAGATTTTATTGTCCTTGATATGGAGGAAGACGTAGATGTGCAATCAATCATCCTCGGGAGACCATTCTTGGCTACAGGTCGAACCATTATTGATGTACAAAAAGGAGAATTAACCATGAGGGTACATGACCAAGAAGTAACATTCAATGTTTTCAAGGCTATGAATTCCCAGATGATGAAAAGAAGGAGGACTGTTTCAAACTTGATGTGATACATAGTACCATTCAGAACTCTGATGAAAGACAAAGTTCTGCTGACAAACTTAAAACATGTCAATTGCCTGTGGAGCCTAAAGATAAAGCGTCTTTTGTACTGAAGAAGCCAATTCTTACACTACAAGCAACAGAAGAGAAAAAATTCCCCCAGCTCAACGAATGGGAGGAATTTCACAATCAGCCTTTTGATGATGACAAATTGTACAAAGAAAATGGCAAGAAGATGACATGATGAGAAGTTAGTGCGCATACAACTGGAACCAGGGCAGAAGGTACTGTTAAACAAATCAAGAGTGAAATTATTCCCATGGAAGCCAAAATCACGGTGGTCAGGTCATTTGTGATCACCAAAGTTTTACCAGATAGAGCCGTTGAGATACATGATCCTGACGCTAACAAAACTTTCAAGGTTAAAAACAAGCATGTCAAGCACTACTGGGGAAGAATTTGAGCGACAAAAAGAAAGTGTTACACTTTCAGATCCAGCTTAACGTTCGAGAAGTCAAGTCTAGCTGACGACTTTAAACTTAGCGCTAGCAGGGAGGCAACCCATGTAATTTGTGTATATATTGTGATTTGGTGTGTTTTATTTTGTGTGTTTAATTTTTGCAGGTTTAGTCATTTCAAGATGGAAGATGCTCTTGCAAATCTTCACAAGCAATTTCATTCTCTCTAAAAAAATCTCTGATGAAAGTCTATAAAGCTCGCTTGGAACGGATGAGGTTACTGACAATTCATGGTGTTCCTAATGACATTCGTTGGGTAATTAAAGCACGGGTTCGATTGGCAGGTGAGTCTTCTGACTATTTTATTTCACATCTACCTGGTTTTGGAAGAAGCACCTATGTAAAGAAACGTAGAGCTAAGCAAATGGGTGTTTGTTTCAAATGTGCATGATTTAATTGCAACACTCGTTGTCGTTTTAGGAATGGTGTCTGATAATCGCGAAGACAAAATTAAATTCATTAGGGATGGCTTGAGTAGGAGTCTGTAGATGAATATCTTCAACTCTGAGACGCATCCCAGTGGATATGTTCATATAGCCATTCGCCAAATTATATACACAATTCCAAAAGGAAAGACAACTGTTAAGTCTCGGGAATCTGACTCAAAAAGACCCTGTTTGCCAATTTATAAGAAAATTGGATGGGAAGCTTGTCCCTGACGCATAGACGTCAATCAAGCCGTTACTTTTCTTGTAAATATTATATCTCTTTGTTTTCTTAATAATTGTGATTTGTTTTGTTGTTTTCTTTTAATTTTCTCCGACAGGATCCAGACCTTTTTGACTATCACGATATTAATTCGCTACTAATCGTCCTCTGGAAGATACTTGTGTATTTTTACTCACCCTTTTTTTCAGGTACTATAAATTCAGCCCGTCATTACACTTTTGAAGACATCCAGAGTTGAGAAAGAAATACAAATAAAAATGGAAGCCACTTCAAGAAGACGAGTTGAAAACATCTGTGTGTTTTGCGGTAGTAGTGTTGGAATTAAACCACAATACATAGAAGCAGCACAGGAATTGGGTCGAGTCTTAGCTGTAAGGAATATGCACTTAATATATGGCGGAGGAAATCTTGGACTTATGGGGATCGTTTCAAAGGCTGTAAAGGAAGGAGGCAGTCTGTTTTGGGAATCATCCCAAAACCTTGGCAGAGGTAAATCTTATTGGATCATCAAACGGAGAGGAACTGATCGTGCCAGGTATGTCTGAACGACTGGTAGAAATGATTAACCGTGTTGATGCTTTTATCGCTTTGCCAGGTGGCTTGGGTACATTGGAGGAAATTTTTTGTGCTATCTTGGGCGAACCTGAACATACACCAGAAAACGCTTGGACTACTCAACGTTGATGGATTTTATGATTTTCTTTGTGGTGTTTCTTGATGATGCTCGGAGAAATGGGTTGTGTTGAAACCTTGAAAGAACTCTCTTTACTTCCAGAACTGCTCCGGATCTAATAGACCAACTCATAGCCTATGAACCACAAGTTGACCCTATATTTCAAAGATAAATTGGTCTGAGGACGATCGTGGTAAGAGACGTAGAATTAATCTGGATCTTAACCTTTAATTTCCTATAGTTTCAGCTAACCAGGTACGACCTTCTTAACTCTCATTTTACTGTTTAAGACATTAGGGACAATGTCTTATTTAGGTTTGGGGGAGGACATTAGTTGATCAGTACCTTGTTTTTAGTTTGTATGTTATATTTATTTTTAGTCAAAAAATTTTCGAAAAAATACAAAAGAAATTGGAAAATTTTCAAAAATTACAAAAATATTTTGTGTTGTTTTTGTGTTTTTATTTTGACTAAAAATGTGAAATTGGTAAAAGATAGTCGAGTAAGGAGTTTCCACTCCTGAGACGTATCTCAAGCCTATTTTCAAAACAAGTTAATTTTTTTTATTTCCTTTTGAATTATTTAATTTGTGAATTCTCCTTAATACGGACTAAAAGGAATCTTCATATGCTCTTTTGACATATATTATCAACATATATAGTAAAATACGGACATGAGCTAAAATTGAAAAGTTTGTAATATTCAGTACTCTAGTTTAATTGGAGGAAACATCTCAAAAAGCAATGGAGTAAAAAAAAAAAAAACGTCTGAGATCCGAGTTATTAAGTCTGTAAGGGTGTTTAAACACCTAGTGCCCTAAAACCAACTGGTTTGGGAGTCACTGGCCCAAAGCTCGTTACATGGATCAAAGATGCTGCAAAAAATATATATATCTGAAGTCTGAGTAATTAAGTCTGTAGGGGTGTCTTAACATCTGGTGCCCTAAAGCCAACTGGTTTGGGAGCCACCGACCCAACACTCGCTACATAGACGGAAGGTATTGTATATAAATAAAAAATAGAAAAAAAAACAAAGAAAAAATCAGAAAATGAGAAAAACTATTCCATTGCTGCAAAAAGGTGTGAATTCTGATAAAACTTTAGGACAAAAATATTATTCTCTTATCAACTGCACTTATGACTGTTGTGGGCAAAAATGAGTTGTTTAATATTTTGTTGGCTGTATATATAAGAATGGTAAAAATAATCGGAAATTTACTTATTCGGTAATTTAGAATGAAACAGAACAACTAGTAACTTGGAGTAGAAGTTTCACCTGATTAGTCACTAACATCTTTATTCTCTTTTCTCTTGTCTTTTTGCTTTTGTGTGCATTAGTTTGACTACCTTTTTACTTTTGTAAAATGTTTGTGGGTATCATTGCTGTAAACCCTCATGAGACTGCAACTCGTCCACTAGGGACACCTAGGTGTTTAAAGGCTTGTTGCTTACGCTAAATGCAACCGTGATCCCTACGAAAGTGGCTTTGTTAATTTTTTATGTTATTTTATGTTTTGCTCGAGGACTAGCAAAATGTTAGGTTTGGGGGTGTGATGAGTGGTAAATCTATCACTATTTCCCACTCATTTAACCTAATATTTTGTATAGCTTCTTGAGTTTTGTGAACGTTTTGATATGTTTTGTGTTATTTTATAGATAAATAAAGTTTCAGGACATTCTAGAGGTGATTTGGGCCAAAACAGTGAAAATTGGACGAAAAAGGGCATTTTTGTAAATTCCCGAGTCGCGACGCCAAGACCTTCAGCGTCGCGACGTCTAACATTCACCGAACTTTGCTAACATGCGCCGGGTCCACAAATCAGAATCTGAGAAAAGTTTGACTCTGCTAAAATGCGTCGTGCCATGTGTCACCATCACAGCCGATCTGCTAAAATACGCCGTGCCACATGTCAGCATCCTACGGTGCCAACAGTCATCATAGCTCATGTCCGTTATTTCTATAATTGTTAAATGATTAAATTAATTAAAGTATAGATATTTTTATGTTATGATATTTTATTAATGACTTGAGTTGAAATTGTTGACTTGGTTGAAAATATCATTAAACTGTAATGATCATTTAATCAAGTTGCAAGTTGAAATTGAAATGAAATTAAAACAAAATTTCTTGTTAAATTCCTTTGGCATTTTCGGCCATGGCCATTTTGTAACAAGTATATATTGTTTTATTTTATTTAGGGTTTAATAACCTTTCACACTTTACCTAAAAAAACTCCATTGAAAGAAGACTTAGAAGCTTGAGAGAAAGAAAAGTAAAACAAGGAAAAGCTTGGAATTTACTAAGTATTTCCAGCTTGCAATTAGAGAGAAAATGTTACTCTTGTTGTGGTCTTCATCTTGTGATGTTCTTATGTTTTTCTTATTCTTTATTCTATGTATTTTTGGAGAATAGAAGTTTTTGGAAGGGTTGAGCATGTATAAAGATCATAAAATGTTACTAATGAGTTAATAAGCATTCTTTTGATGGTTTAAGAAAGCTTGTTGCCATTCTAGAGTTATTGACCCACTCTTAAATAACCTAGAATTGTTCTATAGTTGTTTCATTGTGGTGAGGCTTGTAATGGTGTTTTAGAAACTTGATTTAAGTGTTGGTTTCAAGTTTCTGACCTTGTACCACCTTTTGGCTTTTCATTTATGATGAGTATTTGGATTTGTATATGATGTATGTAAAAATACTCTTCTGTTTGACTCTGGTCGGACATGATGTGGTCGGCCTCGTCTGGTTGGCATGGTCTGGTCGGACATGGTCTGGTCGGCCTCGTCTGGTCAGACATGGTCTAGTCGGACCTCGTTTGGTCAGACATGGTCTGGTCGGACATGGTCTGGTCGGACATGGTCTGGTCGGACCTCGTTTGGTCGGACATGGTCTAGTCGGACCTCGTCTGGTCTTTCATGATAAGGTCGGATCATGACCACATGTGGTCGGCCATGACACGATGTGGTCGGATCATGACCACATGTGGTCGGCCATGACTTGATGTGGTCGGACAAAGGGCCTTTTGTGGTCGGATTATTACTTCATCTGATTTGATCATACACATTAGTAATTTTTGGGTTTAGGTGAAATCCGAATAGATTATTCATATTAGATATTGAATAATCTACTCTGTATTTTGAAAAAGTTTTGAAATACGATTTCAGTCCGACCCAAGTTTCCGCTACCCCCGACCCGAATCCCTTACAATAATAAATACACCAGAGAACCCATTATCAAACCATACAAACATATGGTTGGCTTAAGCAATATAATGACTACTATAGACACACATACATTATGAGACTCTACTATTAGAATACTATAGAAAATGACATGAATTCATTCGAACGGATTCCTAACCAGCTCGACTACTAAACCGCGAGAGTATCAACCAATCAACATACACACATCACACATAACCCGTGACATAATTTTATCACACAATCTCACATACACAAGCACAGACATGTCAAACATTGTTTATCATCTGGTATACATACGTATATTTATACGTATTACTTCGAATTATTATTAGAAACATTAATTCATAAACACATTCATTCGTACAAGTACTTTACTCATTCAAAGAGCTTAGCTTATACCAATTTAGAAAATCATGGTTTTCCTCCATTTACCGATTCTTTATACCCAACCTAAACATGTTTTAACATCATATGCATATACAAATACATATTCATATATTCATACATTTTCATATTTGTTCACATACATATTTTCATATAGTTACATGTTTATAGCCTTACGTACATTCATGCATACACATAGACATTAAGCTCATCAAATATTTTGCTTCAAATCAAAGCATTAACAAAAATCCATACCTGTTGCGATTGATAAACTTAACTACACATGATCTCGAACTTTATTCTCAAAAATATCTATTGGCTAACCTCATCTTATCCTAAACACTTCAATCATTTCCATATATATATTTAACTTAAATCAATCATTCAAGTACTCATAACATTAGTTACTTACCTAGCTTCGCAAGAACTCCGGGTCCTAACCAAATCTAGATTTGGAGGCCATATATGGACTCCAAATGATCCCACGGACGTTCTGGAATCGATGAAATTCTGATTGGAGCTACCGTTCATCATGGGTCACTATTCATATGAATCATTCTTCCTCGATTCATGTGCAACTGTGAATAGATCGGAAAATTCACCATCACCAACTTGTAGTACTCTCTGAGGGCTTTGATTTGGTGGGTGGCTCGAGCCGTGAAATGAAAAGTCGAGCCGGGATAGCGGAATCTATTTATGAACATCATTTTCTACATTCGCACCGGCACCGTTAATATGAGGGCTGTCACTGGCCACCCCAAGGTGGATGGGTGACCGGCGTACCCATTTGGCTAGTCACGCCGGCCGGCGGTGGCCGGTAGGCCACCGACATGACTAGCAGAAACCAAAATGTGAAAGGGGCTGGGGGTCGAGTATGTTGTTTTTGGAAAATATGCCATTTTGGTAATTTAGAGAAACTCCTGGGTATTATAAAGAATTTACTGAAATTTACATTCATACACCCGAAAATTATAATTAGGTCCCTGTCATGGGCCTCTCTCAGAAATTTGTATTTTTGAAACCATTCTAATGCAAATTTCGAAAGTGTTCAACATGAAAGTTGTTCATCTCGAAAAACTGAGTCTGATGGTTCAAGAATCAGTGCAATTGGAGTTCGTTTGTAATTGTTATAGCCGAAATAAGAAACGTTTATGCGTATATCGATAAAATTAGAAAATCATGTAACTGATTCTCGAAACCACGCATTTTCCAACGCGATGAATCTCCACTTTAAAATATTCTGATCTATTTTCCAACACATAAAGTCTAATTTTCGAATACCATCCCGTTCTAAATCCTTAACTTTAATTTTGGAATTCTTCCTGCACTGTTCCGAAAAACTTAAGATATTACATCCTCCCATCGTTATAAAATTTCATCCTTGAAATTTCCCCGTCCTTATGTCTAATCATTCAGAATTGAACATACGTATATGACAATCTTATCAGTATTCATAAGTTATCTCACTTTACACCTTATCAAAAGTTACGTAATTCATATATCAATACAAACCTTACTATTTCAAACAAAATAAGTCGTATCAAACATTTCATACCAATATCATATCAAACTTGTCATTTTAATTCATACTCATTCATATGAAAACACTCAAACCATTTCAAATTCATTCATCAACAGAAAATAAATTTGAAAAAGGATTCTATGTAGCCAATCGCATACATCATCTGAAATGAGGAACATATCACATGTTTTTTACATGCAATCCAACACAGTATCAAAATGAAAAATTAACACAGATTTTATACTATCTATTCGATCCAGTATCGGATGTCACATGCTAGGCCTGGGGCTGGAATTATGTCTGCCCCGTACGAAGCACATATCGGATCTCTGGTAACTAGTCTCTATAATCGGATAAACATGACCTAGTCATAATATCCCGATAGCTCTAGCATATAAGAGAACGAGTTTCGTATCTTATGTGACCATCATCTCTACTATGACTGGAGTGATACTTCCATCTCGACATCACACCCAATACACTACGATTCTCAATATACCCAGCATTGGCGTACACAGAACATGTTAAAGTCATAGACAACCGCAACCAAAGTATATTGATTGTCGCAAGTATTAGCGGTGCAAGTCTCAGGTTAAGACCAAATATACCTACCCTGATTTCGGACTTCCATAGACACATAGTCATACTACAAATGGAATTCCGAGGGGGTCTATCCAGAGTGAAGCTGTTTCCTCCCGTCGGTAAAACACAACCTCCCATTACACTTGCATGAGTATCATATACCCCAATATATGAGAACTATGTCGTTGTGCCCTCACAACGCGCACAAGTGTAATACTAGTCTTTTACGCATTTATCGATGTCCAATCTCGACAATGCTCTGACTATGGATATTTAATGATTTATCCTTCGTGGACTGATATAGTCTCATATCATTCTCAATCCAGGAATAATCATAGGGACCTCCTATCATTTATACATCTAGATGATCTAATCACAAATGATAAGAGTGCAATCTCCTTTGTCACATAGTTAATTTGTACAACAACACAATGATCTGTATAAATAGTGACGCTATGGGTCATAATTTTCCAACATTAATGCCTTGTACAATTTTTTGAAAGTGTAACATGTATTTGATTTTGAAATCAAAACACAAACACACTTGATCTCCTCTTTCTCTCCTCATTCGGCCTTGGTGCATTTTCTCTCTTAAATCTTGGCTTAGCCGAGAACAAGAAGAAACAAAGGGAAATTTTGTGGCAAAATTTCCAAGTGCTAGCACTCTAAGGAGTCTCACAGTTGATAGGGAACCCATTCAGGGCATGAATTGTTAGACAGTTATGACCCATAGCGTCACTATTTTGTAAATGATATTGTATTATTGTACAAAATTAACTATGTAGTAATGAAATTGCCTTTTACCGTTTTGTAATTTATTTACTTTGATATAAATGGTAAGAGTCCCTATGATTAGTTCCGGATTGTGATGATATGAGACGGTATCAATCCATAAAGGTTTAATCATTAAATATCCCTAGTCGTAGTATTATCGAGATTGGACATCGATAATGCGGAATAGACTAGTACTGCACTTGTGCATGTTGTGAGGGCACAACGGCATAGTTCTCATATATTTAAGTATAGGATACTTATGCAAGTGCGGTAGGAGGTTGTGTTTTACCGATGGTACGGAAAACAGCTTCGCTCTGGATAGACCCCGCGGAATCCCATTGGTAGTATGTCTGCGTGTCTATGGGAGTCCGCTTCAGGGTAGGTGCATATGATCTTAACCTGAGACTTGCATCGCTAGTACTTACGACAATCGGTAAACTTTAGTTTTGGTGGTCCAGGGCTTTAACGGGTTCTGTGTACACCTCTTCTGGATTATCGAGAATCGTAGTGTATTGGGTGTGATGTCAAGATGGAAGTATCACTTCAGACATATGGAGATGATGATCGCGAGGGATACAGAACTAGTACTCTATAATGGTTGCAACCATCGGGATAATATGACTAGGTCAGGATTATCCGATTCAAAGAGACTGGTTGCTTGATGTCCGATATGTGTATCGTACGGGGCAGACACATCTCCAGCCCCAGGCCTTACATGTGATCATCCGATACTGGTTCGATATACACTATACTACGGTATACTACGCCTGTTATAGATCTTATATTCCAATAAGAATATTTCTGGAGAATTGGGTAGGCATGGCGTTTTGCTAGAGGCTAACCTTGTCTTGTAAATCGGTAAAAACGTAGTACTTGGTACGTACGTGTTCGGATAATCTGACGGCCGTATTTACTGCCAACATATCCAGAGATCTCTTGGGTCGCTTCCCGAAGATTCACCAATGACGTATGATTCAAACTCGATTAATCTTGGATTAATTACGGAGAGACTTTATCTTGGATAAAGTACTATACATAGAGAGAGAACGATTAATTTGGAATTAATCGTAAAATTATTATATTCGATATAATAATCGAAATTCGATTTCGACGCGAAATTAAAATTAGATTTTAATTCGGGCAAACGAGTTAATTTAGAATTAATTCGTTAGCGACGTAAATAATAATTTCGCTAGGCGCAATTATTTATTTAAATTCGATTTAATTAACGTCGCGACGTAAGTTCGGTATTTCGGAAATATCGAACCCGAACGCGTGAGTGCACGTGGGCCCACTTTCATTTGGAAACGTGTGGGGCCCACATGACACATGTCATTTTATACATTATTTAATTGTTAATACATTGCATGGTGATAGTGTACAATACACTCAATGGTTTTGCATGGAGTTTGAGTGTTTGACACTCTAAGCCATTGCATGATTTGTGTCATAAGTTTATTATTAATTTAATAAATATTATGGCATAAATATAAATTGATTTTTTGTAACAAAAAATCATTCAACTCTCCTCTCTCTCACATTGCCGAAACTACAGCAGTTTTGGCTCTCCATTTCTTCAATTTTTGTGGCAAGATTTGAAGAAGTTGTGCATTCAAAATCACAACAAAGGCTAGCACCTTCAAGGGATCATACATAGGTGATATGGGAAACTAATCCTTGAGCTTGGAAGGATCAAACTCGACTTGGAGTCCCTCTTTTCTTCTTGGCCGAGAGCTTCACTGCACAAGGGAGGAATTTCGCATCATCTTAGCATCCATTTTCAAGTATTGTGAGTATGATTCCGCCATACTTCAATTAATTCATTCATGTATTATATATTTGCTTGTTCTTGTTGATCTTGGGGCTTGGTTATTTTTTTCCAACAATGGTATCATTGAGCTTAAAGAGCATGCAAATATATTAGGATGTTATTTGGGGAAAATTGTTTGAAGCATGATTTGATGAGTTTGCTTGATTAAATATGCTTAGATGTATGTTATTTAGATTATACATCATCAATTTCATGGAAAATAAATTGGATTAATTTTTCCAACCCAAATGAGGCTTGGCCGAATACATGCAAGCATATGGACTAGATGATTTTTTAATTTTAAGACATTAGATGACTTGAAACAATATGGAATGATGATTTGTAACTCGATTGGATTGAAAACGAAATCGGAACCATTTTAATCACCTTGGCCGAATGCTTGATGGAGGATTAGGGACTTGATTTTTTGATTAAATAATGTTGGACATATATTTAAGATAAAAATATGATTAATGGATTAATTTGATATTTTGGGAATATTGATTTAAAGGATTAATCATGATAATACACTTTAATTAATTAAGTTATAAAATTTGGAATTTTAAATTTGGTTAGTTGGGCTTAATTTTGAATTGGGCCTAAAACTATTATATTTGGACATAATGGGCTTGGTTGGGCCAAGTAGATTTGGACCATTTGGATTGGATCCAAAATGGGCCTAAATCACACCATTTAAGCCCAAATGTAATAAATGGGCTTTTATGTTTAATTGGGCCTTATGGGCTTGATATTGATTTTATGGCATATGAGGGTGATTCCTTATTGGGCTTGGTAATTGGGTTTGACCCATACATTGACCAAAACCCAAGCCTAAAGAAATCAATTGAAAGCCCATCGGACTTTAATTAAACGGACATTAGATGTTAGTTGGGCTTTGAGACCCGATTGTATTAGATTTGGAATCTAAGTTATAAAAGCACAATAAAAGTGTAAATATTTAATTTAGAATTAAATAATAGGATTAGTATTGAATACGACTTAAATTGGATTTAACGAGTAGTTCGATATAATTCGTGAATTCATACTATAAGTATTTATTCTCAAAATGAGTTGGACTCGCGCAAATGCAAACAATTGTTTGAACATTGTATTGTCACCTAATTAAAGACTAATTAATTGGATTTGATTGGTTGTATAACATGCCTTGAATGAATGAATGTGGATGTGATGTATGAATAGTGTATATCGGATGGATATTAGAAGGGAAGGGTAATTTTAGAAATTATTGTAAATTTAGAATTTATAAATTGGACCTGCGTGTCCAGCCTTTCTCTTATTGTCTCTTTGTATTCTCTTCTCACCTAATTCCCCTCAATGTAAATGAGGTTTCTCTTATTGTATTATGTAATTGGGTAAGAGTAGAATAGTGCTAGCGGGGAGAGGAAAGGGAGTGATTTGTTCTAGGAACAAGTTGTTGTTCATATCCATCCGTATATCGCTATTACTTTACTTTACGCGCTTTATGATGTTTTAGAAGCATGCTTAAGGGTGTATGATGATGAGACCTAACAAAGATAAATTAATTGGTTGCCAATTACGCGAAAAATCCCTCAAACAATATTAAGCGATTTTCCTTCCGTTGAATGATTCTTTCTCAAGATCCGAAATTGGCATTGGTTTGTTGGCCAAAGTCAAGACCTTTGTCAATTGAGGATGTGTTTGAATCATGAGAGTTTTGTTCCACATCGGTGTCCTGTCCAAGTTGTGATTTGTTGGCCAAAGTCAAGATCACTTCTTGTCCATCGACATTGATTACGAAACTTTCCTCGTCAATGGGTCCCGCTTAACTGGAATCATTAGGTTTGTTGTGCCAAAGCCAAGGCTTAGTTGATTCAGAGGAAATGGTTAGGAAAATGTATTGGATGCATTGACATATGTATATGTTTCGGACTTAGATGTCCACCTACCGGATCTAGGAATTGGATGGGATCCAATTGATCTTCGAGATCTACCTAGTTAAATATCATACAATTTGTTGGCCAAAGTCAAGGTTGTGTGTTATTTAACGGGATCCTAGCCCACTAGGAAATTGGATTTCCCGAGTACTCAACAGAGGGTTAGAGACTTGCAGAAAATAGTGGGAGGCTAGTATTGAATTTGCAATTATCGTTCAGATACTTAGCTTTACGCGCTTACACAACTTATTTCGTCAATATTTACACATTAGTTGGACTAATACAATGTTATTTTTTTTATGTAACAGTTTGACTGTACCCACATATCGTTAACTAGATAATTAGATTATCGTAGTTAAGATGGCAAACAAAGGAAATGTCCGTGACATAATCATGGGTGATAATGTGTTCAAGGGCACCAACTTCGCCGACTGGGAAATGAACCTAAGGATAGTCCTTGGGGCGGAGAGGATACTGTATACGATACAAAAACCTCTCGGGCCTAAGCCCACTGAGCCACTTGAGCTGGAGTTATGGAAAACTCACAGTGATGATTGTGACACGGCTCAGTCGATCATGCTTGCTTCAATGACTCAACACTTTCGCCGCCAGAATAGGGACTTGGATCCTTATAATATGATGGCAAGATTGCAAGATCTTCACCGCACTAATAAGCGGATGGCGAGGTACGAGTTAGTGAAGAAAATCTTTCGCTCCCGTATGACTGATGGTAGTTCTGTTGAGGTCCATGGGACTCAAATGATAGCCGATATTGATGAATTGGCTAATATGGGTATAGTCTTGGAGGCTGAGCTGTCTATAGATGTACTTCTACAGTCACTACCCGATACTTGGAAACAGATTGTCATCAACTACAAATTGATGAATTCGGATGATACTCTTGGAGAGTTATTATCGATTCTCAAGGAGTCAGAGAAAGAGCTTCTGAAAGGCAACAAGCGCGAGGCGCACTTTGCATCAACATCTCAAACGCCGAAAGCTGGGCTCAAGGCAACTGGGGGTGTTAAGAAGAAAAAAAGCATAGAACAAAGGCAAGGCCAAGTCAACAAAGGCTTCTGGGAAGCCAAGGGACAAGTCTCAAGATGTTTGCCTGAAATGCGGCAAGAAAGGTCACTGGAAGCGTGACTGCCGCATGAACAAGGGACACAAGGAGGACATACAGGCGGGCAAGGCACCGGCCTCAGGTATGTTTGTTATTGAGATAAATATGACTACTTCTAGTCTTAATAAAAATTGGATTTTTGATTCTGGCTGTGGTTCTCATATTTGTACTGATGTGCAGGATCTGCATGATAGCAGGAGACTGGCTTCGGGGGAGGTAGGTAGATCTACGAGTTGGAAATGGAACTTCTGTTGCTGTTTTGGCCGTAGGCACTTTTGTTTTGGAACTGCCCTCGGGGCATGTACTTAAACTAAATGACTGTTATTTTGTTCCTAGTTTAACTAGGAATATTATTTCTGTATCTTTGTTAACCCAGTATGGGTACACTTTTGTATTTAAAAACACCAGGTGTTATTTATATAAAGATGATGCAGAAATTTGCACTGCCGATGCAAATAATGGTCTTTATATTTTGAATATAAATAAATCTCCAAAACGTAAAATAACAAACAAAAGGCTCAAAATGAGTAATCCAAAGGAAGAAACTTATTTGTGGCATTGTCGTCTGGGACACATCAACAAGACTCGCATATCCACACTTTCGAAGAGTGGGTACTTGGACGGATTTGATCCAAATTCATATGACGTCTGCGAATCTTGTTTATTAGGCAAAATGCCTAAATCACCTTTTAGTGGTAAAGGTGAACGCGCCACTGAACTGTTAGCCCTCGTTCATAGTGACGTTTGTGGGCCATGTCTAGCCAGGCTAGAGGTGGATATCGATACTACGTAACCTTTACGGATGATGCATCGCGTTATGGTTATGTGTATCTAATGATGCACAAGTCGGAAACTTTTGAGAAATTCAAAGAGTTTCGACACGAAGTTGAAAAAGAAACAGGCAAGAGTATTAAGACATTACGGTCGGACCGTGGTGGCGAATACTTAAGTAATGAGTTTCAAGATTACTTGAAAGAATATGGTATTCTTTCACAATGGACTCCTCCTGGAACACCACAATTAAATGGTGTGTCTGAACGGAGAAACCGTACCTTGCTTGACATGGTAAGGTCGATGATGAGTCGCACTGAGCTACCTATATCCTTCTGGGGACATGCATTAGAAAGTGCAATTCTATTTTGAATAGGGTTCCGTCAAAGTCTGTTGAACAGACTCCGTATGAGATATGGACAGGAAAGAAACCAGGTTTCTCATTCCTGAAGATTTGGGGTTGCTGGGCATACGTCAAACGTTTGGAAGGTACCAAACTTGAACCCAAATCAGATAAATGCCTATTTGTTGGATATCCTAGGGAAACCAAAGGATATTACTTCTATTACCCACAAGAGAACAAAGTATTTGTTGCTCTACATGCGGTTTTCCTTGAGAAGGAATTCCTAAATGCAGTGTTTAGTGGGAGGAAAGTAGAACTCGATGAAAGTCGTAGTGATACTGTTCCTGGCAATGAATCGAGAACGGAACATGAACAGTCCATCCAGGATGAGACTGAACCACAATCTTCAATTACACAAGGACTACGTAGGTCGGAGAGAGTCAGGGTAATACCTGAGAGGTATGGATTCCTGATCTCACCTCATGTAGATATTAATCTTATTGAGGATACTGAACCGGCTACGTATGAGGAAGCGATACAAGGTATCGAATCCACTTTATGGCAAGAGGCCATGAAGGCCGAAATGGATTCCATGTATACCAACCAAGTTTGGACACTAGTTGATGCACCAGAAGGCGTAAAGCCTATTGGATGCAAATGGGTCTTCAAGAAGAAGACCGACATGGATGGCAACGTACAAACGTACAAAGCTAGGCTCGTAGCGAAGGGGTATCGTCAACAACTTGGAGTTGATTATGACGAAACTTTCTCACCCGTTGCCATGATTAAATCCATTCGGATAATGCTTGCGATAGCTGCATATTACGATTACGAAATATGGCAGATGGACGTTAAAACCGCTTTCCTTAACGGAAACCTGTTGGAGGATGTTTATATGCAACAACCTGACGGTTTTATCGCACCAAGACTTGCAAACAAGGTTTGTAAGTTAAATCGGTCCATTTATGGACTGAAGCAAGCATCGAGGTCATGGAACCAACGTTTTGATGAGGTCATAAAAGAATATGATTTCATTCAAAACGTAGATGATCCTTGTGTATATAAGAAGGTTAGTGGGAGTGCACTGACTTTTATTGTCCTTTATGTCGACGATGTATTGCTTATAGGCAATGACATTCCCATGTTAACGTCGGTGAAAGCTTGGCTTTCATTGAAATTCTCCATGAAAGATCTGGGAGAAGCAGCTTTTATTCTAGGAATAAAGATCTACAGGGATAGATCTAGAAGGCTACTTGGACTCTCCCAGAGTACATATATTGATAAAGTGTTGAAGAGATTCAACATGGATCAGTCCAAGAGGGGACTGTTGCCAACATCACATGGCGTCTATCTATCTAGGGACATGTGTCCTAAAACACAAGATGAGAGAGACAACATGAGTCGGACTCCGTTCGCCTCGGCAGTTGGATCGATCATGTATGCCATGATATGTACACGACCTGATGTGTCCTATGCTTTGAGCATGTGTAGTCGATATCAGGCCGATCCAGGAAAGGATCACTGGATGGCGGTTAAGAGTATCCTTAGGTATCTTAAGAGAACTAAGGATGTTTTCTTAATCTATGGAGATGGAGAACTTGAGGTATCTGGGTATACCGATGCAAGTTTCCAAACCGACAGAGACGACTTCAAGTCGCAAACCGGGTACATATTTTGCTTGAATAACGGAGCAGTGAGCTGGAAATCTTCCAAGCAAGATACTGTTGCCGATTCAACAACTGAAGCGGAGTACATTGCAGCAGCTGAAGCAGCAAAGGAAGCGGTTTGGATCCGAAAATTCCTAGTTGGATTAGGAGTAGTTCCATTAGCAGCTGAGCCCGTTTATTGTATTGTGACAATAGCGGGGCCATAGCGCAGGCTAAGGAACCAAGGTCTCATCAACGATCCAAACATGTTCTTCGACGATTCCATCTGATTCGAGAGATCATACATCGTGGCGATGTGAAGATCGAAAAGATCGCATCAGAGGACAACATTGCAGATCCGCTGACGAAAATAATTCCTCGGGAAAAGTTTGAGCGACACATACATAGTTCAGGTATTAGATGCTTGAGTGACTGGCTATAGGCCAAGTGGGAGATTGTTAGACAGTTATGACCCATAGCGTCACTATTTTGTAAATGATATTGTATTATTGTACAAAATTAACTATGTAGTAATGAAATTGCCTTTTACCGTTTTGTAATTTATTTACTTTGATATAAATGGTAAGAGTCCCTATGATTAGTTCCGGATTGTGATGATATGAGACGGTATCAATCCATAAAGGTTTAATCATTAAATATCCCTAGTCGTAGTATTATCGAGATTGGACATCGATAATGCGGAATAGACTAGTACTGCACTTGTGCATGTTGTGAGGGCACAACGGCATAGTTCTCATATATTTAAGTATAGGATACTTATGCAAGTGCGGTAGGTAGGAGGTTGTGTTTTACCGATGGTACGGAAAACAGCTTCGCTCTGGATAGACCCCGCGGAATCCCATTGGTAGTATGTCTGCGTGTCTATGGGAGTCCGCTTCAGGGTAGGTGCATATGATCTTAACCTGAGACTTGCATCGCTAGTACTTACGACAATCGGTAAACTTTAGTTTTGGTGGTCCAGGGCTTTAACGGGTTCTGTGTACACCTCTTCTGGATTTATCGAGAATCGTAGTGTATTGGGTGTGATGTCAAGATGGAAGTATCACTTCAGACATATGGAGATGATGATCGCGAGGGATACAGAACTAGTACTCTATAATGGTTGCAACCATCGGGATAATATGACTAGGTCAGGATTATCCGATTCAAAGAGACTGGTTGCTTGATGTCCGATATGTGTATCGTACGGGGCAGACACATCTCCAGCCCCAGGCCTTACATGTGATCATCCGATACTGGTTCGATATACACTATACTACGGTATACTACGCCTGTTATAGATCTTATATTCCAATAAGAATATTTCTGGAGAATTGGGTAGGCATGGCGTTTTGCTAGAGGCTAACCTTGTCTTGTAAATCGGTAAAAACGTAGTACTTGGTACGTACGTATTCGGATAATCTGACGGCCGTATTTACTGCCAACATATCCAGAGATCTCTTGGGTCGCTTCCCGAAGATTCACCAATGACGTATGATTCAAACTCGATTAATCTTGGATTAATTACGGAGAGACTTTATCTTGGATAAAGTACTATACATAGAGAGAGAACGATTAATTTGGAATTAATCGTAAAATATTATATTCGATATAATAATCGAAATTCGATTTCGACGCGAAATTAAAATTAGATTTTAATTCGGGCAAACGAGTTAATTTAGAATTAATTCGTTAGCGACGTAAATAATAATTTCGCTAGGCGCAATTATTTATTTAAATTCGATTTAATTAACGTCGCGACGTAAGTTCGGTATTTCGGAAATATCGAACCCGAACGCGTGAGTGCACGTGGGCCCACTTTCATTTGGGTTGTGTGGGGCCCACATGACACATGTCATTTATGCATTATTTAATTGTTAATACATTGCATTGATAGTGTACAATACACACTCAATGGTTTGCATGGAGTTTGAGTGTTTGACACTCTAAGCCATTGCATGATTTGTGTCATAAGTTTATTATTAATTTAATAAATATTATGGCATAAATATAAATTGATTTTTTGTAACAAAAATCATTCAACTCTCCTCTCTCTCACATTGCCGAAACTACATGCAGTTTGGGCTCTCCATTTCTTCAATTTTTGTGGCAAGATTTGAAGAAGTTGTGCATTCAAAATCACAACAAAGGCTAGCACCTTCAAGGGATCATACATAGGTGATATGGGAAACTAATCCTTGAGCTTGGAAGGATCAAACTCGACTTGGAGTCCCTCTTTTCTTCTTGGCCGAGAGCTTCACTGCACAAGGGAGGAATTTCGCATCATCTTAGCATCCATTTTCAAGTATTGTGAGTATGATTCCGCCATACTTCAATTAATTCATTCATGTATTTATATATTTTGCTTGTTCTTGCTGATCTTGGGGCTTGGTTATTTTTTTCCAACAGGAATCGCACTTAAAGATTGGAGTTTGGGGTCACACAAAATGGGTTGGCCGAACACACTGAGCACAAGAATGACCTTGGCCGAGAGAGCTTCAGGAGATTTTTTATTATTTTTTCATCGTAAAAAGCCAATCAAAGTGAGTATTCCGCAACTTTACTGTGAGTATTCACACTTCATGTTAATTGATCTTTGGATGACCTAGAAAACCCACACAATGTTAGGACATATGAGGGAGAAAAGAGAAATATCTTTAATGGTGCGAACTTTCCTGACTGGGGATATAAACCTAAGGATTGTACTGAGGGGCTGAAAGATTGCTCTATCGATAGAGAGACCTCTTGGGCTAATTCCGGAATTGAGCAGCTGCTTGAGCTTGAGATTTGGAAGACTCACAATGATTGAAACTCAACTGTTCAATCCGTCATGCTTGCTGTAATGACCCAACAATTCATCATAAAACAAGGAATGGATCCCTACGAATGATGTTGAATTGAGGGACCTTCATCGATCTAACCTTAGATCGTAGAAGTACGTTACAGAAGAAGCTCTTTCGCTCTCGTATATCAGAGGGTACATCTGTCGAGCACCATGTGTCGCAGATGATTCTAACATCGAACAACTGGGTCAACTAGGCATAACCTTTGAGGCTAAGTCTTCTATAGATTTTGATTTATAGTCTCTTCCTGACAGCTGGAGCGGGTTCATCATGAACTACAATATGATAAACCAAGAGAAGACTCTTGGAGAGTTGATGGCAATGCTGAAAGAGGCAGAAAAAGCTTTTAAAGGGCAAGAAGCACGAGGCGGACTTCTCTTCGACATCTCAAAATGCCAAGGCTTGGCCGAAGGCTTCTGGAGGTGTGAAGAATAAGAAGAAGTGAAAGGGCAAAGCCAAATCATCAAAGTCTTCTGGGAATAAAAAGGACAAATCCCAAGATGTCTGCCTACAGTGTGGCAAATGGGGTCATTGGAAGTGTGACTACCGTAAGTACAAGGCACACATGAAGGAAGTGAAGGCGGGCAAGGCTCCGGCTTCATGTATGTTTGTTATTGAAATAAACATGTCTACTTCTAGTTTTAAAAATTGGATTTTTGATTCTGGTTGTGATACTCATATATGTATTGATGTGCAAGATCTACAGACTAGCAGGAGACTGGCTTCAGGAGAGATCAACCTCCGAGTTGGAAATGGGACTAGAGTCGCCGTTTTGGCTGTTGGGACCTACATTTTGGAACTGCCCTCGGGGCATGTACTTAATTTATCAAACTGCTATTATGTACCTAGTTTGACTAGAAACATTATATCTATATCTTGTTTAACCCAATGTGGGTATACTTTTGTATTTAGAAACACCGAGTGTTTTGTTTATAAAAATGATTTTGAGATATGCAATGCTGATGTTAATAATGGTCTTTATATTTTGAATATAAATCAATCTCAAACATATAACATGACAAACAAAAGATTTAAATTAAGTAACAAAGATGAAAATTATATGTGGCATTCTCGTCTGGGACACATAAACAAGACTCGTATATCCACACTTTCGAATAGTGGATACTTGGACGGATTTGATCCAAATTCATATGACGTCTGTGAATCTTGTTTATTAGGAAAAATACCTAAAACACCTTTTAGCGGAAAAGGTGTACGTGCCACCAAACTGTTAGCCCTCGTTCATAGTGATATATGTGGGCCCATGTCTAGCCAGGCTAGAGGTGGATATAAATACTTCGTACCCTTTATGGATGATGCATCGCGTTATGGTTATGTCTATCTTATGAGACACAAGTCAGAAACCTTTGAGAAATTCAAAGAGTTTCGACACGAAGTAGAATAACATACCGGCAAAAGTATTAAAATATTACGGTCAGACCGTGGTGGAGAATACTTAAGCAATGAGTTTCTCAATTACTTGAAAGAGTATGGTATTCTTTCACAGTGGACTCCTCTCGGAACACCTCAATTAAATGGTGTGTCTGAACGGAGAAACCAAACTTTGTTCGACATGGTAAGGTCTATGATGAGTCGCACAGAGCTACCAATTTCCTTATGGGGATATGCATTGAACAGTGCAATACTTATTTTCAAAAAGGTTCATTCAAAGTCTGTTCAACAGACTCCATATGAAATATGGACAGGAAAGAAACTGGGTTTCTCATTCCTGAAAATTTGGGGATGCTGGGCATACGTTAAACGTTTGGATGGTACCAAACTTGAACCCAAATCGGATAAGTGCCTATTTGTAGGTTATCCTAGGGAAACCAAAGGATATTACTTCTACCACCCACAAGAGAACAATGTATTTGTTGCTTTACATGCGGTTTTCCTCGAAAAGGAATTCCTAAATGCAGTGGTAAGTTGGAGGAAAGTAGAACTCGATGAAAATCGGAGTGATACTGTTCCTGGCACCGATTCCTTACCGAAACATGACAGTTCATCAGGGATGAGACTTTACCATAATCTTTTAATACATAAGAATCGCGTAGATCGGAGAGAGTCACAAAACAACCTGAGAGGTATAGGTTTCTGATCTCACCTCACGTAGATATTAATCTTATTGAGGATAATGAACCGGCTATGTATGAGGAAGTGATATAAGATATCGATCCCGCTTTATGGCAAGAAGCCATGAAGTCTGAAATATATTCCATGTATACCAAGCAAATTTGGACACTGGTTGATGCACCAGAAGGTGTCAAGCCTATTGGTTGTAAATAGGTATTCAAGAAGAAAACTGACATGGATGGCAACATACAAATATACAAAGCTAGGCTTGTAGCGAAAGGGTATCGTCAACGACATGGTGTCGATTACGATGAAACCTTTTCACTGTTGTCATGATTAAATCCATTCGGATAATGCTTGCTATTGCTGTATATTTCGATTATGAAATATGACAGATGGACATCAAAACCGCTTTATTTAACGGAAACCTTTTGGAGGATGTTTATATGCAACGGCCTAATGGTTTTGTCGTACCAAAACATGCAAACAAGGTTTGCAAGTTAAATCGATCCATTTATGGATTGAAGCAAGATTCACATTCTTGGAACCAACGTTTTGATGAGATTATAAAAGAATATGATTTCGTTTAAAATGAGGATAATCTTTGTGTATATAAGAAGGTTAGTGGGAGCGCACTGACATTCATTATCCTTTATGTTGATGATGTATTGCTTATTGGCAATGACATTCCCATGCTACATTCGGTGAAAGCTTAGCTTTCATTAAAATTCTCCACGAAAGATCTGGGAGAAGCAGCCTTTATTCTGGGAATAAAGATCTACCGGGATAGATCTAGAAAGCTGCTTGGACTCTCCCATAGCACATACATTGACTAAGTGTTGAAGAGATTCAACATGGATCAGTGTAAAATGGGACTGTTTCCAGTGTCACATGGCGTCTCTCTATCTAGGGACATGTGTCCTAAAACTCAAGATGAGAGAGACAACATGATTCGGATCCCGTTCTCTTCTGCAGTTGGATTGATCATGTATGCCATGATATGTACACGACCTGATTTCTCGTATGCTTTGAGCATGTGTAGTCGCTATCAGGCCGATCCAGGTGATGGTCACTGGGTTACGGTTAAGAACATCCTTAAGTATCTTAGACGAACTAAGGATGCTTTCTTAATCTATGGAGATGGAGAACTTGAGGTAACTGGGTTTACCGATGCAAGTTTCCAAACCGATAAAGAGGACTGTAAGTCGAAATCTAGGTACATATTTTGTTTGAAAAACGGAGCAGTGAGCTGGAAATCTTCCAAGCAAGTGACTGTTGCTGATTCAACAACAGAAGTAGAATATATCGCTGCAGCTGAAGCAGCAAAAGAGGTAGTTTGGATCCGTAAATTCCTAATTGGATTAGGAGTAGTTCCATTAGCAGTTGAGCTCGTTCCTTTATATTGTGACAATGACGGGGCAATAGCGCAGGCTAATGAACCATGGTCTCATCAACGAACCAAGCATGTATTTAGAAGTTTCCATCTGATTCGTGAGATCATACATCGTGGCGATGTGAAGATCGAGAAGGTCGCATCAGATGACAACATTACAGATCCGCTGACGAAGGCTATTTCTCAGCAAAGGTTTGAGCGATAAGTACATAGTTCAGGTGTTAGATACTTGAGTGATTAGATATAGGCCAAGTGGGAGATTGTTGGAGAATTATGACCCATAACATCACTATTTGTAAAAGACATTGTGGTTTTTGTACAAATTAACTATGTGACAAATGAAATTGTTATTTTATCATTTTGTAATTAGATTACTTGAACATATAAATGATAAAAGTCATTATGATTAGTTCCGAATTAATAAGACATGAGAGTTTTACACACTGTATTTTTTACATAAAATCCCGATGATGAGCTTCGTATGGAGGCACTACCCGATAAGTTGCAAAATTTGCGGGAAACGAACGTTGGAAGGGAAAATTAAAAAATAAGTACATCCTTAGATTTAATTTGATTGTTTAATCTCGGGTTTGCTCAATGGATCTCCGTTTTAAATGTTAGCTTCGGCCCAAAATCCCCGTAATCCACACCAAACCACACGCCCAAGCCCACAAAAATCCAAGCCACACGCCTAAGGCCCACAAAATCCAATCCAAAATATTCAAAACACATTTAACACATGTCAAAATCCAATTAAATCACATTCCAAATTAAAAATAATTCCCCCACCAAATATACACAAATATTCTTTCCTTAAACAAATTAATTAAATACACTCCATATTTTCTTGATTTGTTTCCTTTTCAAGCCATGCACACACAAGGAAACCCTAACATCCACCATTATAAAAGATGACACTTTCCAAACCCTAGGTCCGCTTCATTCACTCTGATTCACGGCACCACACTGGCTCTCTCTCGAAAACAATAAAAAATCTAATCTCTCTCGACCCTCATCTTCTCTCTCGGCCAAACACCCTTGACACACAAACCTGGCCAACCGAACACACCTTTACGTAGAAAATCCTCTCATCAACCACAAACTGCCAAAACACTGCCCTTCATCACCGAGACCACCATAAGCAAACAAACCTCTCCGCCTAAGAGACAAGAAGCTAAAGATAATAAGCCATCATTAGACACATGAACACCAACAAAGAATAATACCTCTAACAGCAGCCCATTTATGAATAGCCTACCAACGTCAAAAAATAAAAAAACCAACTACGAGCCTTACATGCACACTGCCCTCATCGCCGAGAAGAAATACGCAAAACAATAACCATAAAACAATCCCTAAAATAGCCGCCCATTATCGAGAAACAGCCTCATTTACTGAGCCAACAAACTGAACCAAACCGAGCCAACAAAGCAGCCCAAATACCCTAAAATAGTCCCAAAAATCAAACAAAATAGTGAACAAAACTATCCCCAAATACCCCAAAATAGTCCCAAAAATAACCTCCAAACAGCAGTAAAAATAATGGAGAAAACAGCAACAAAAACAGTCCAAAATAGTGACGGAAGATGGAGAAAACAGCAAGCAAAATAACAGTGAAACCAATCAGAAAACCATAAAATTTTCGGAACATTAACCCTTCCGGTGACGACGTAACGCACTTCCGAGGAGTAACTTCAAAGGTAAGACCTGAGGGCCCCCTTTACTATTTATATTTTCAATTATTCCTTGTCGATCACTCGCTTGCATCGTTATGTTTTACATATAGTTTCATTTATGTTGGGTTAATGATTGCGTGTTATCTCTTGCGGTATATCGGATGGAAATCCAGACGTAAATTCCGTAGCCGAATCTAAATGGACCATAGTGCGGTCTGTACTTGGAATACAACTCCACATACCATTTGAGAAACTTTCGAGCACATGTTTCATTTTGTTATTTAATTTTTTGTTCATCCATCGTTTATGTTTTATTATTTCGTTATTTACTTTCTGCATGTTATTGCTTTATTTATTTATGCATTGCTAATCTAGTGCGCTTAGGCTAACTACATTGAATTAAAGGTCATCCATTTAAGGGAAATGCCTAAAGGCTACCTTTACCACAATGTTTTGCCGCGCCGGACGAAGTATACTTGATTGAATTTGAAATACGTTCAATCGGGCATACAAGGTCTCATATAGATGTTGCCCTTGGTCAAATCTATTTTATTATTCCGTTATTTACTTTTCGCGTGTTGTTGCTTTATTTATTTGTTTATGCATTGCTATTCTAGTGTGCATGGGCTAACTACGTTGGATTAAAGGTCCTCCATTTGAGGGAAATGCCTAAAGGTTACCTTTACCACAATGTTTTGCCACGCCGGTCGAAGTATACTTGATTGAATATGAAATACGTTCAATCGGACATACAAGGTCACATATTGATGTTGGCCTTGGTCGCATCTCTTTTATTATTCCGTTATTACTTTCCGCATGTTATTGAAAGGGTTTTATTGCGGAAATCCGGTAACGCAGCGGAATAGTGGAAAATCAAAATTTCCGATTTCAAAACTTTTTCTCGAAATAAACTTATTTATTTAATTACCCAATTATCAAATTATGAAAAATTACACAATAAATCAAATTTTTGTACAATTACCGAATTACCCCTAAACATTGCATTTTGTTCATTTTAATACGAAATTATTCGAAATGATTTTGGATGATTCTAAATCATTAAAAATATGAATTTAACATGTCCTACATATCAAAATTCAATTTGCAAAAAAAAAAAAAAACCTAAAAAAATCTAGTCTTGGCCAATAGCCTCCCTAAGGCCAAAATTGTGCATTTTGTATTTTCCATGTTCAAAAAACATCCAAATGAAATCCAATTAACATAAGATTTTATATGTATCATATACACATCCAAATACACAACAAAATGAAAAGCCCAAAATTTGGAAGTGGTCTTAAACCCTAATTTTTCAATTTCATCAAATTGGACAAATTAGACCAAATTGGTTAAATCTAACTCTTCAATCATGTTTCTCCCACTCCAATTAAGCCTCACCACAATGAAACAACTATAGAACAAATCTAGGTCATTTAAGAGTGGGTAAATAACTCTAGAATGGCAACAAGTTTCTTAAACTTTCAAAAGAATGCTAGTTAACACCTTATATGCATTCTATGATCTTATACATACTTTAACCCTATCCACAAACTTCCATCATATAAAAAAATCAAGAATAAAGAATAGAAAAACATGAGAACATCACAAGATGCAGCCTAGAACATAAGGAACATTTTCCTTTCTAATAGTAAGTTGAAGAAACTTACTAAAATCCAAGCTTTCTTTGAATTTTTCTTTTGTCTTTCTTCTTCTTCCTCAAGCTTCTTTTGTTTTTCTTTCAATGGAGTTTTAGATGATATTTTCGTTAATGAAAAATATCCAACACTTGGCTATTTTACCATATGGCCGAATTTTACACTAAAAGGAAAACAAAATGATATTTTTTCACTTTAATTCATTTAATGCCAACTTGGCCACTTGTTTTGAAATCATTACCTCTTTAATGAATTTCATAAAGTCAAGTTAAGTATCTTTAAGTCATCTCACCATTTATCATAACTATAAAATATCTATACTTTAATTAATTTAATTATTTAACAATTAAATAATTAATTAATTAATTAATTAATTACAAATATATTAAATATATGAATTATATTTACATTAAATATCAAATACATATATATTTATGATATTAGTCAAATATCTCAATTTGACAATTAATTAATGTGTATTTGATAAAATCTAACATTAAATGCAAATACACAAAAATCACGAAATGACTATCGGGTCTCTACACATGTACTTTTGCGTTTAACTTTTAAACGACTAATAAATAATCAATATTATTTATAAATGTTTTCCTAGAGCTCTACGAGTATATTTCATTAGTGAGACTTTATAGATTCAGGCATATCTGTCACGAAATCCTATTTCGTGTCCATAATTTATCCATCCGTAAATTATAACGAACATGGATAAACTCGCTGAATCATACAGATCGAGGTCATGGAAAATGTATAATTCCCCCGTACAGGTATCCGGATATATCCCAGAGATATAGATATAAACGTCAAATCTCTATAAGGATTATCTCGTCGACATCTCAATTAGCAATCTCAAAAAGAACATTTAGAACTGGCTTCTAAATTATACCACGGGCCCATGGTTCTTATCTGATTGCTAATCATATGGACTACCTATGATCTGATACACATAATTGACGGATCCTATCTCGATACACAAAGACATCCTGAGGATCTATCCACACCCAACGAACAGGCGGATGTCTGATCTAAATAGATCGGTGACGTAACTGCCATCTAAATGTGGAAGATGTCTCATGTGCCCACAGTGGTATCTCAAGTCGAAGAATCACAAGTGCTACTCAACCCGATAAAATTCTTATTGACGTTGGTGTACCATCCATTAAGAATCTTTGGTGAGTATTTCAGTGTTTATCCGCTATAAACACCTACACGTCTATACTAGTCCCCAATACTTATGGTTCATTGAGAAACCATTGGAATCATATATTCCAGTATACGACATGTATCGGTCTCAATGAGTTTACTATACTGACCAAGTAGTGTAAACCTTGACCAGGAACTGTCTGAGAATGACAATGTCATGATACAACTCAATGTCAATTGCGACGCTTTTTCAACAGCACCATGACTATGTAGGGGTTTTTAGGGGGTGAATCCGGGTAACGCAGCGGAAGCGGTGAAAATTCGATTTTCAGATTTAGAAACTTTTTCTCGGATTAATTAAATAAACATATTTATTTAACATTCCAATAATCAAATTATGAAAATAAATTCAATAAATCATATTCAAATGAATTTACCGAAAAACCCTTACTTTGTATTTTTGTCCATTTTAGTCCGAAATTGATGTAATCAATTTTGAATGATTCTAAATCATTTCCAAGATGAACTTATGATGTTCAAAACACCAAAAGCACCAAAATCCCCAAAATTGACTCCAAAGCCGTGAGCCTCACAAAGGGGGGGTTTGTGCATTTTGTCATTTCATGCATCAAAACACATCAAGATGTAATCCAATGATCATGAAACTTTATATGCATCATATACACACACAAATACACAACATACATGAAAAGCCCAAAATTTGGAATTAGTCATAAACCCTAATTTTACAATTTCCACAAATTAGACAAATTAGACCAAATACATTAAATCAATTACTTCAATCATCATTCTTTCATCCAATCCAAGTCTCAACACAATGAAACAACTCAAGATCAAATATAGGTCATTTAATAGTGGTTCAATAACTCTAGATTAGCAACATGGTTTCCAAAACCTTGAAAGAAAGCTTATTACTACAATAACCATACACTTCCTTTCACACATGCTTTACACCTCCATCAAAACTTCCATCAACAAAAACCACAAGGAACAAAGAAAGAAATAACCTAAGGATATCATATATTGAAGCCTAGATCCTAAGGAACAATTTCCTTACTAATAGCAAGTTGGAAAAAACTTACTAAAATCAAGCTTTTCTTTGATCTTTCTTTCTTTCTCAAGCTTCCTTTAAGTCTCTTCAATGGAGTTTCTTTTTGTTTAAAGTGTATTAGGTTAACCAAATAAAAAGCAAATGAAAACAATATATACTTGTGCATTTAAGCCTTGGCCGAAATCTATAACAAGTATATACCAAATTTTTCATTTCATTTTCATTTCAAATACATTTGTTATCTTAATATAAATATCTAAAACTACTTTATAGATATTTATTTAAGTCAACAATTGCAACTATCATCATTTACTTAAAATATCCTAATATAAGATATTTATATTTTAATTAATTTAATCATTTAACAATTAATAATTAATTAATTAATCAAAAAAATATATTAAATATATGTATAATATTTACATTAAATATTAAAAACATATATTCATTTAGGATATAAGTCAAATAACTCATTTTGACTATTAATTAATGTGTATTTAAATTAATCAAGTATTAAATGTAAATACACAATAATTAGGCAAATGACTATCTAGTCCTTTTAGCACGTATCTTGCGTTTAACCTTAAAACAACTTTATAAATAATCAATATTATTTATTAATGTTGGTCTAGTGCTCTACGAGTATGTTTCATTATTGAGACTCTCTAGATTCAGGTATATCCGTCACGAAATCAAATTTAGTGTCCATAATCTATCCACCCGTAGATTATGACGATCACAGATAATCTCACTGAACCATACAGGTCGAGGTCATGGAAAATGTATAATTCCTCCATCACAGGTATCCGGATAAATCCCAGAGATGTAGATTTAAACGTCAAATCTCTATCGGGATTATCCAGTCGACTATTTTATTAGCAATCTCTAAAAGATGTTTAGAACTAGCTTCTAAACTTTACCACGGGCCCATGGTTTTATCTGATTGCTAATCATATGGACTACCTATGCTCTGATACACAGAACTGACGGATCCTATCTTGATACACATAGGACACCCTGAGGATCTGTCTACACCCAACGAATAGGCGGAGGTCTGATCTAAATAGATCGGTGACGTGACTGCCGTCTAAGTGTGGAAGATGTCTCATGTGCCCACAATGGCATCTCAAGTCTAAGAATCACAAGTGATACTCAACCTAAGAGATTCTTATTGACGCTGGTGTACCATCCATTAAGAATCTTCGGTGAGTCATTAAATGTTTATCCGCTATAAACACCTACACGTCTATACTAGTCTCCAAGACTTATGGTTCATTGAGAAACCATTGGAATCATATATTCCAGTATACGAAATGTACCAGTCTCAACGGGTTTACTATACTGACCAAGTAGTGTAAACCTTGACCAGGAACTGTCTGAGAATGACAACGTCATGATACTTCTCAATGTCTTATGCGACGCTTTTGCAACTGTATCATGACTAATCATTCTAGGGTCATTACGTCTTTACCATATAGAAAGATAGATTATATTATAGAAACTGCATATATTATTCATAATCATAATGTTTTACATAAGTATTCGAAAGAAATACAACCGGGAATTGGCGCTCTGAGCACCAACCCCAACAAAATCTCCCACTTGCTCTAGTGCCAATATCGATTGTATCTAATACCCATCGACACCACGTGTTTATCAAACAACTTCGGAGGTATGGCCTTCGTCAGCGGGTCTGCTACATTATCTTCACTCGGTACCTTGCACACGACAATATCCCCTCGCGACATATCTCGAATGATGTGGTACTTGCATTCCGTATGCTTCGACTTCTGATGCGCCCTCGGTTCCTTTGCTTGCGCAATGGCTCCAGTATTATCACAGTATAACGGAATCGCATTCTCATACTTGGGACAACTCCCAATTCTATGATAAAATCTTTATCCACACAGCCTCTTTTGCAGCTTCAGAAGCTGCAATATATTCCGCCTTAGTGGTGGAATCAGCTGTCGATCCCTGTTTGGAACTCTTCCAACAAACTGCACCTCCGTTAAGGGTAAAGACAAATCCAGATGTAGACTTTCTATCATCGGGATCCGATTGGAAATCGGAGTCTATATACCCATTAACCTGCAGTTCGTTTCCTATATATATATCAAATATCCTTAGTACCTTTAAGATACTTTAGGATATGTTTAATGGCCATCCAATGGTCATTACCTGGATTGGACTGATATCGACTAGTTACGCTAACATCGAAACTGATATCAGGCCTCGTACATAAAATGGCATACATTATGCTACCCAAACACGAAGCATAAGGTTGGTTGGACATTCTAACCTTCTCATCTTCTGTTTGTGGACACATCTTCTTAGAAAGATGAATCCCATGTCTGAACGGTATGTTTGCTGTCTTACAATTACCAAAGCTATACCGTTCCAAGATCTTATCTACGTACGTTGATTGGGATAACCCAATCAGCCTCATTTGTCTATCTCTATAGAGTTTTATCCCTAAAACATAAGAAGCTTCTCCCAGGTCCTTCATGGAGAAATTCTTACAGAGGTACGCTTTTACGCTTTGTAACATACCTAAATCATTCCCAATGATTAGGATGTCATCAACATATAGGACTAAAAATACGACCATGCTCCCACTGGCCTTCTGATACACACAGGATTCTTCCGAATTCTTGAGAAAACCAGACGATCTAATAATCTCATCGAATCGAAGATTCCAACTTCGTGAAGCTTGTTTAAGTCCATAAATGGACTTCTTAAGCTTACTTACCATACCCGAGGTTTCGCTGGACGTGAAACCTTTCGGTTGTTCCATATAGATTTCTTCATCAAGAAATCCATTTAGAAAAGTCGTTTTGACATCCATTTGCCAAATCTCGTAGTCATGATACGCAGCTATAGAAAGCAAAATCCGGATAGACTTAAGCATTGCTACCGGCGAAAAAGTTTCATCGTAGTCGACGCCAGGTTGCTGCGTGTAACCTTTTGCTACCAGTCGGGCCTTGTAAGTTTCAACCTTACCGTCAGGCCCGCTCTTCCTCTTGTAAACCCATTTACAACCGATAGGAACAATTCATTCGGGAAGCGGAATCAAGTCCCAAACGTGATTTTCATGCATTGAGTCTATCTCGGATTTCATGGCACTTTGCCATTTCACGGAGTCGATGTCCAACATCAATTCTCTATAGGTGAAAGGATCTGTCTCTTCAACTAAGAGAACATCCAGACTCTTTTCTTGTATCAAATACAAGCGTTCAGGAGGTCTAGATACCCTTTCCGACCTACGGAGTGTGTGTGTTGAAGGTCCTTCATCTACTTGAACTTCAGGTTCCTCCGTTGGTTTGGTGTTTTCAGGTTGGACTTCATCAAGCTCAACCTGTCTATGATTACCACCTTCTGACAAAAATTCTACTTCTAGATATTTTGCGAAGCGAGCCACGAATACATTTCGATGCTCGGTATCATAGAACAGATATCCCCTCGTATTCGAAGGATATCCAAAAAACCTAAACTTTTACCCTCGAGGCGAAAGCTTATCTTGCTGAGTCACCCTGACATAGGCAGGACAACCCCAAACCTTAATATAATTAAGATTTGGTCTTCTACCGAACCATATCTGATACGGAGTCGTAGGAACAGCTTTTGAAGGAATCTTATTCAGAAGATGTGCGGCTGTTAAAAGAGAGTAGCCCCATAAGTAATAGGGCAAATCTGTGAAACTCAACATCGATCGGACCATATCCAATAAAGTCTGATTTCTCCTTTCAGATACACCATTGTGGTGTGGTGTACCTGGAGGAGTATATTGAGCGAGAATCCCATTCTCCTTCATATAATCCATGAACCCACCACTCATATATTCGCCGCCTCGATCTGATCGAAGGCATTTAATATATTTACCAGTTTGTTTTTCTACTTCATTTCGGAACTTTTTGAACTTTTCAAAGGTTTCCGATTTATGTCGCATTAAATACACATAACCGTACCGTGACAAATCATCGGTAAAGGTAACGAAGTACGAATAACCACTGTGAGCAGTTTGACTTAGTGGACCATATACATCAGAATGTATGAGTTCCAGTAAGTTAGTGGCGCGGTGTCCAACACCAGAAAATGGGGCTTTGGTCATCTTTCCCTGAATATAGGATTCACAAGTTGGATAGGATTCAATGGTAAGATCTGATATCAAACCATTCCTAACCAATTGGGTAAGGCGTTTACGCCAATGTGACCAAGTCTCATATGCCAAAGTTCAATATTATTAATTACAGGTAAACTACGTTTATTAACTCCAGTATTTAATATATCTTTTGAAGTTTGCAATGTATAATGACCATGCTGGTTTGGACAACAAGGATCTGAATATTATTTTTATCATATAAATACAAAGAACTATTCTTAATATTAATACAAAAGCCTTATGTATCCAATACAAAAAGTGATATAATATTAGCGACACATCCCGGTACAAAATGACAGTCATATAACAAAAGTGTCCCATTCGGCAATGAGATCTCGCATACTCCCTGCAATTGCATCCAAAGAGTCTCCACTCCCGAATCGCAACTGTATCTCTCCAGGCTTCAGTTTCCTACTTTCCTTCAGCACCTGCAACGAATTGCAAATGTGAATGAGACAAGCAGAATCTAAAATCCAGCTGGATGTAACGGCTTCACAAGCCAAAGATAAATCAATAACTGGAAAAATAAAAGTACCTGATGTAGAAGCTCTGTCTCTCCTCACTTGGGCAATGTAATCAGGACAGTTCCTTTCCAGTGCCCGACTTTGCCGCAGTGGTGGCATTTGTCTTCAGAAGCCCTTTTGGGCTTTGCAATCTTCGCCTGTTGTTGAGGACCAAAAGCCTTCTTCTTCTTCTTGCCTTTCTTGTTCTTTCCCTTGGACCATCCTTGGGAAAAGCCGAAAGAGAAGTAGTTCTAGGAGGGCGAGTCGGTACTCCCTTCTTAAGATCCTCTTCTGCCGTGAACACATCTTATGTAGCTCCTGGTAGGTACAGACAGTCCCGTGCATGTTGAAGTACATCACGAACTGGCGACATGAAGCTGGTAGTGAACCAAGAATGACACTCCTACCGAGAATGTCATTCAAGATGAGATTATGTTGCCTCAATTGATCGATCAAATCGATCATCTGAAGAACATGTGGCCTAACACTCTGCCCCTCATCCAGACGCGCATGGAACAGTTCCATGGCGACTTTGTGAACAATCACTTGTTCCTGGTTCTCAAACGATTGTCTCAATCGCGTTATCATACTATAGGAATCTAGCATACCATAGTACTGTTGCTTGAGTTTCGGAGACAGTGAACTAAGGATGTATGATTTAACCCTTAAATCATCATCCTTCCAAGTTTCAAAAACTTGGTGTTCCTCCTTCGAAGCATCCGCACCCACTGCAAGGGGCAACGGACCCTCAAGAACATAACCCAGCTTCTCAAAATCGAGGACAATCCTCAAATCCAATTCCCAGTATGCAAAGTTCTTAGCGCCTTTCAGTTTGTTCGCATCAAGCATACGCGCAAACTGATTTGTGGATTGTGCCGCCATCGCCAATCTATCATATAGATCACGAAAAACGGTTTGCAGAAATAAAGCAGTTTCATATAATATCAAAAGCATAAACTAGATCATGGATTTTCAATCTAATATGCCCCTCCCACTAAATCATGCAATACTGTAATCCCAAAACAGAATAAAAATATTTAATAATTAAATAAATACTAATAGTGAAAAGTGGATCCCGTGAATATATTTTGGCTCACAGCAGAGGCACGGTCTCGCCTACGTATATTCATCAGGTAGACAACTCATTTGTCAATCATTCACTAATGACTCCTAAGTATCTGGTCCTGGCCGTTTCTCGTTGTCGCTGCGAAGGCAGGCCCACAAGGAGACGTACCAGGTTAAACTCGTCAATGATAAACTCAAGTTACTTACGTAATCCTGACAGCTAGGGCACGTTCAGAATTCCGCTTTTACTTGAATTTACCTAGTATCTGATATACATCCGGTATAAATAAATCTTTATCGGCTACATCCTCAGTGCAGAGGCACGGTCTCGGATGTAGTCACAAAGAAGTATCCATAAACCGTATTGACAAGACGGACCATATAACATGCATCAAATACATAATTACATTCAAACCTTATTAATTAGGGATTTTCCGCTAAGTGTCATACACCATAAATCTAACCAATTTAGATCCTAATAAGCATGCATAAAGTCAAGAAAACATGATTAAACATTGATTCAATGAAGGCTAATCATTTTAGGTGGCCTAGAATCAGACTCGCTCTGATACCATTTTGTAGGGGTTTTTAGGGGGTGAATCCGGTAACGCAGCGGAAGCGGTGAAAATACGATTTTAAGATTTCAAAACTTTTTCTCAGATTAATTAAATAAACATATTTATTTAACATTCCAATAATCAAATTATGAAAATAAATTCAATAAATCATATTTAAGTGAATTTACCGAAATACCCTTACTTTGTATTTTTGTCCATTTTAGTCCGAAATTTATCTAATAAATTTTGAATGATTCTAAATCATTTCCAAGATGAACTTATTATGTTCAAAACATCAAAACACCAAAAGCACCAAAATCCCCAAAATTGACTCCAAAGCCGTGAGCCTCACAAAAGGGGGGGGGGGTTTGTGCATTTTTTCATTTCATGCATCAAAACATATCAAGATGTAATCCAATGATCATGAAACTTTATATGCATCATATACACACACAAATACACAACATACATGAAAAGCCCCAAATTTGGAATTAGTCATAAATCCTAATTTCACAATTTCCACAAATTGGACAAATTAGACCAAATACATTAAATCAATTACTTCAATCATCATTCTTTCATCCAATCCAAGTCTCAACACAATGAAAAAACTCAAGATCAAATCTAGGTCATTTAAGAGTGGGTCAATAACTCTAGATTAGTAACATGGTTTCCAAAACCTTGAAAGAAAGCTTATTACTACAATAGTCATACACTTCCTTCATCACACATGCTTTACACCTCATCAAAACTTCCATCAACAAAAACCACAAGGAACAAAGAAAGAAATAACCTAAGGATATCATATATGAAGCCTAGATCCTAAGGAACAATTTCCTTACTAATAGCAAGTTGGAAAAAACTTACTAAAATCAAGCTTTTCTTTGATCTTTCTTTCTTTCTCAAGCTTCATTTAAGTCTCTTCAATGGATTTTCTTTTTGTTTAAAGTATATTAGGTTAACCAAATGAAAAGCAAATGAAAACAATATATACTTGTGCATTTAAGCCTTGGCCGAAATCTATAACAAGTATATACCAAATTTTTCATTTCATTTTCATTTCAAATACATTTGTTATCTTAATATAAATATCTAAAACTACTTTATAGATATTTATTTAAGTCAACAATTGCAACTATCATCATTTACTTAAAATATCCTAAATAAGATATTTATATTTTAATTAATTTAATCATTTAACAATTAAATAATTAATTAATTAATCAAATACAAATATATTAAATATATGTATAATATTTACATTAAATATTAAAAACATATATTCATTTAGGATATAAGTAAAATAACTCATTTTGACTATTAATTAATGTGTATTTAAATTAATCAAGTATTAAATATAAATACACAATAATTAGGCAAATGACTATCTAGTCCTTTTAGCACGTATCTTGCGTTTAACCATTAAATGACTTTATAAATAATCAATATTATTTATTAATGTTGCTCTAGTGCTCTACGAGTATGTTTCATTATTGAGACACTCTAGATTCAGGTATATCCGTTACGAAATCAAATTCCTTGTCCATAATCTATCCACCCGTAGATTATGACGATCACGGATAATCTCGCTGAACCATACAGGTCAAGGTCATGGCAAATGTATAATTCCTCCGTCACAGGTATCCGGATAAATCCCAGAGATATAGATGTAAATGTCAAATCTCTATCGGGATTATCCAGTCGACTATTTTATTAGCAATCTCTAAAAGATGTTTAGAACTAGCTTCTAAACTTTACCACGGGCCCATGGTTTTATTTGATTGCTAATCATATGGACTACCTATGCTCTGATACACAGAACTGACGGATGATATCTTGACACACATAGGACACCCTGAGGATCTGTCTACACCCAACGAACAGGCAGAGGTCTGATCTAAATAGATCAGTGACGTGACTGCCGTCTAAGTGTGGAAGATGTCTCATGTGCCCATAATGGCATCTCAAGTCTAAGAATCACAAGTGCTACTTGACCGGCGTAAACACACACGTATAACGCAAGCGCACGTATCGTTCAAGTAGTATAAAAATATCGATCCCACGAGGACTTAATTCCTACTATTGTTATTAATTATTGAATCTATTTATTTACAGATATCTAATTAAATGAAGAAGAGAATGATTGTTTGATTGGTTGAAAGTGGTTTTACAAAATAAATAAATAAATAAAAAGACAAAAGAAAATACTAAGGAAAATAACAAAAGACACAAAGATCTAGGGTTGTGAATCATTCTAATATCTTTTAAAAGATGAAGTGATTATTTTATGTTTGTGTAATAAATCGGTTTACTAACCTGGAACACTAAATTATGCAAAAGCCTATGTCGATGGTCAGACGCAAATACCCAGTTTAACCCAATTGAACCATATGTCTATGTCAACCAAATTATCTGGATTCATTAAGATTAAGTTCCAATTATGGTTACCCCCGCCCGACAGGTATATGTCTATCCTGTAAGGAAATCTATTAAAGGGTTATCTATCCTCAAGGAAGATCGTGGGCTATTAAGTCTAAGGCTGAAACCTAAAATCCCTATGTCTAGTTCATTTTAGATTTACCACATCAATCTTATTGGTGATCAGACAACAAGAAGCATTAAGCTTAAGACTTAATAAGTAAACCTTTAAATTACCCAAACTATATAATAATCCCTTATAAACCGGTGATATTAGAATTCATCACAACCCCAGATAACTAACACATAACTAGGGCTAGTAAAGACTTAAAAATAAAAGACATAAAATAAAAATACTGAAAAGTAAAAGACATAAAGTAAATGCTGAAAGTAAATTGCTGAAAAGTAAATACTGAAAGTAAATTGCTGAAAAGTAAATAAAGTAAAATTACAATAAAAGAAAATGTTGAGGTAAAAGGATCCACTTTTATTACTTCTATTTTAGATATCTCCCTTAATATAATATATTAACTTTGCATGATAATTACCAACCAGCCAGATAGGCGGTATCCAGATTAAGTCAAATTAATAATTAATTACCAACCGACCAATCAGGCGGTATCCAGTTTAGTCAGGTTAAAACCAATTTAAATAATTACCAACCGACCAATATGGCGGTATCCTCGTTAAGTCATGTTTTAACTAGTTTATATATTATAATTAAGGGAGATTAATCTAAATATTAGTAATACAAGTTTTACCTTTTACCCCAGCAAAAGGGGAGTTACCTCCTCATTACTGAAAAGTAAAAAACTGAAAATTAAAGAAAGAAAAGTACTGTGCGTAAAAGTAAATTGCGGAAAGTAAAAACTGAAAAGTAAAGAAAAGAAAGTGCGAAAGCGGAAATTAATTACTAAAAGCTATAAATAAACAAACAAGATACAATCTTCTTAGTATTCTTAAGGAATTCCTTAGAAGAAAGTATGAATTTTACAAATGAAATGGCTTGGTATTTATAGGCAAAATTTTGCCTCCATCAAATCATCCATCAAATTCTCCACCAAATCCATTATTAATTTCTCCACTAATTACTCCACCAAATCCATAATTGCTCCACTAATTGCTTATCTTGTTTGGTGTTGATTTGATAATTTTTATTAATTATTAATTAATTAATATTTTGCTTTGAAAATGATTGATAATGACTTTTAATAATTACACTCCACACACTTCTGGATGGTTCATCAATTTCGGTCATGAAATCATCCGAATTTGAAAATATTTTCTCTTTCAAAGTTGTAGATCGTTGAGTCTTCTTTAATCTGGAACTTGAATCAGCTCAATCCGATATCGGAGTAAAAAGTTATGCCCAAAATACGACAGATGCGCAAAACTGGAATTTCCAAAACTGCACTTCGTCAAAACGCCCTTTCAAGTTTCCAATCTCCAAAATTAATATATCAAGTCCAATAATTGCCCTTATTTGACCATATTTCATCCTAAATGATTTCATTGAGTCCCGATATTATTTTATCTGCAAAAGAAACTAAAACACATCAAAACGTTCATCAAACCCGAGAAACTAAACAAAATATTAAGTAAAAGGGGCGGTAAATATTGATATATTTTCCGCTCATCACACCCCCAAACCTAACATTTTGCTAGTCCTCGAGCAAAACAACAAAATAAAATTAAAATTAAACTAAGCCACTTTCGTAGGGATCACGGTTGCATTTAGCGTATGCAACAAGCCTTTAAACCCCTAGGTGTCCCTAGTGGACGAGTTGTAGTCTCGTGAGGGCTTACAGCAACGATACCCACAAACGTTTTACAAAAGTAAAAAGATAATAAAATTAATGCACACAAAAGCAAACAGACAAGAGAAAAGAGAATAAAGAAGTTAGTGACTAATCAGGTGAAACTTCTACTCCAACTTACTAGTTGTTTTGTTTCATTCTAAATTACCGAATAAGTAAATTCTCCGATTATTTTTACCATTCTCCATATACACAGCCAACAAAATATTAAACAACTCATTTTTGCCCACAACAGTCATAAGTGCAGTTGATAAGAGAGTAATATTTTTGTCCTAAAGTTCTATCAGATTTAACATCTTTTTGCAGCAATGGAATAATTTTTCATTTTTCTGATTTTTTCTTTGATTTTTTTTCTATTTTTTTATTTATATACTATACCTTCCATCTATGTAACGAGTGTTAAGTCGGTGGCTCCCAAACCAGTTGGCTTTAGGGCACCAGGTGTTAAGACACCCCTACGGACTTAATTACTCAGACTTCAGATATATATATTTTTGCAGCATCTTTGATCCATGTAGCGAGTGTTGGGCCAGTGACTCCCAAACCAGTTGTTTTAGGGCACTAGGTGTTAAAACACCCTTACAGACTTAATAACTCGGATCTCGGAGTTTTTTTTTTTTTTTTTTTTTTTTTTTTTTTTTTACTCCATTGCTTTTTGAGATGTTCCTCCAATTAAACTAGAGCACTAAATATTACAAACTTTTCAATTTTAGCTCATGTCCGTATGTTACTATATATGTTGATAATATCTGCTAACTGAAATATGAAGATTCATTTTAGTCCGTTTTAAGGAGAATTCACAAATTAAATAATTCAAAAGAAATAATCAAAAATTAACTTGTTTCGAATTAGGTTTGCGATACGTCTCAGGAGTGGAAAATCCTTACTCAGCTATCTTTACCAATTTCACCTTTTTAGTCAAAAAAAAAAAAAATAACACAAAATATTTTTGTACTTTTTGAAAATTTTCCAATTTTTTTGTATTTTTCGAAAAAATTTGGACTAAAAATAAAAACAACACACAAACTAAAAACAAGGTACTGATCAACTAATTCCCACCCCCAAACCTAAATGAGACATTGTCCCCAATGTCTTAAACAGTAGAAGAAGAGTTTAGAAAATAATACATGGTTAGCTGAAATTCTACAGGAAATTAAAGGTTAAGATCCAGATTAATTCGACGCCTCTTACCACGATCGTCCTCGGACCAATTTATCTTTGAAAGGATATGGTCAACTTGTGGTTCATAGGTTATGAGTTGGTCTATCAGATCCGGAGCAGTTCTGGCAGTGAAGAGGAGTTCCTTCATAGGTTTTGACACGAACCCATTTCTCCGAACATCATCAAGAAACACACCAAGAAAATCATAAAATCCATCAACGTTGAGTAGTCCAAGCGGTTTCTGGTGTATGTTCAGGTTCGCCCAAGATAGAACTATAAAAATTTCCTCCAATGTACCTAAACCACCTGGCAAAGCGATAAAAGCATCAGCACGGTTAATCATTTCTACCAGTCGTTCAGACATACCTGGCACGATTAGTTCCTCTCCGTTTGATGATCCAATAAGATTTGCCTCTGCCAAGGGTTTTGGGATGATTCCCAAAACATGACTACCTCCTTCCTGTACAGCCTTTGAAACGATCCCCATAAGTCCAAGATTTCATCCGCCATATATTAAGTGCATATTCCTTGCAGCTAAGACTCGACCCAATTCCTGTGCTGCTTCTATGTATTGTGGCTTAGTACCAACACTACTACCGCAAAACACGCAGATGTTTTCAACTCGTCTTATTGAAGTGGCTTCCATTTTTTTTTTGTATTTCTTTTTCAACTCTGGATGCCTTCAAAAGTGTAATGACGGGCTGAATTTATAGTACCTGAAAAAGGGTGAGTAATAATAGCACTAATATCTTCCAAAGGACGATTGTTAGCTAAACAACAAAAGAGATCGTGAAAGGTCAAAAAGTCTGGATTCTGTCTACGAAAATAAAGATAATTACAATAGAAAAGCGAATCAAAGCAATAATTAAGGCAACGGAATTTTGTACGCAATACGCCACTCGTTTGGTATAAATTCATTAGGATGCGTCTCAAGAATTAATTCTTTACTCAGCCATCGCTAATGAATTGTTTCTCATCTTTGATTGCCAACACCATTCCTTCTGTTTCAAAATGCTCCGTTTGTGCCTTTCCCTACAAAAATAACACACAAAATTAAAAAGATCATACAAAATATGAAATAAATTACAACAAATTGCATGGGTTGCCTCCCTGCTAGCGCTAAATTTTTCGTCTTCAGCCAGACGTGACTGAAATCTATGTGTCAAAGAGGTTTCAACGTCATTTTGGATGTCCGATTAACGACAATCTCGTGAGCATTGCTTTTGAAGGGTCTCTTCCAACGGTACAGTGGCAAAAAATATTTTGTCTCATTCAGTGCTTGTGCCACCTTTTTAATTTTTGTTGCTCCAGTGGTTCCTGAAAAGAAAGAAAGAAAATTAGGAGGTCTCGTATGGTGTTTGACTTGGAATGGAAGTTCCATTCTGTCAAGCTTCTGGGCGATATCTTTGATTTGTACTCCCCAAAACAGCGATGTTTCTCCTGAATGCTCTGGATCTTTATTAAGGTCAGAGATTTGCTCCTCCATTTGCTCTGCTTCTTGCTCCACCTTTTCTTCACAGATGTATTTTAGGATTTCTTCATTTAGCTCTTCATCTGTCATCTGTGAAATACATGCTTCAAAATTTCCAACCTGAGGATGAAAAGAAATGTTAGATTTTAGGTCTTCATCCTCTGATCTGGGTGAAATGATTGGCTCAGGTAGATCTTCTTCAAACATTTGTGCAAAGCATTCTCCAAGATCTTCATTTTGAGGCTGAAAAGTTTCATCCTCCTTTGTTGGTTCAATTGGTACTAACAGCTCACCTTCATCATCGTCAGAGTCAGAATAATAAAAATCAAATTGAGACTTTGCTGGTTTGGGCTCCTGAACTGATACCTCTGGTTGTTGATACCTCTCAGCCTCCTCCTCTGTTGAAGTGTCATTGTGAAATGATTGGTACTCGAAGGCTTCATCAGTGTCATCTGAAACTGGTTCTTGAGGTATATAGTTCTGGTTTTCTGTGAATTGTCTCATTTGATCTATCATCCTCTGAATGGATTCTGTGTTACTCTGAATTTGTGCATCAAATCGAGCTGCTTGTTCTTTGAACATGTGAATCAATTGATCTTCCTCGGATGGTTTTGGTTCTTGATAAGGATCGAAGGAAGATGGTGGATAAGATGGAAAATGTGATGGTTCTTCATACCATGAATGATTTTGATAGCTCTGCCACCCTGGATTGTAATTGTACTCGCAATAATCTCTTGGGTGATTACCATTACACATGTCACATCTCTCCATTGCGTTCTGATGAGCAAATGTAGTATTGCTTGGTTCTGGCATCCAGTGATAATCATTGGCCTCGACAACAGGCCTCAGAAAACCGGACTGTTGCTCCCAGATTTGGGGTGTATTTTCTAGTAAAGCTCGTGATCTCTCAATCTCCCAATAAAGTTCCATTTTTTCAATCACATGAAAACAGAAGAAAGAAATAAAAATTACAGATAAAAATAAAGAAAATTAGGTACAAGTAAATTAGATAGCTTCAAAATTAACAACTCAAGAAATTTAAGTCCCCGACAACGGCGCCAAAAACTTGACCGGCGTAAACACACACGTATAACGCAAGCGCACGTATCGTTCAAGTAGTATAAAAATATCGATCCCACGAGGACTTAATTCCTACTATTGTTATTAATTATTGAATCTATTTATTTACAGATATCTAATTAAATGAAGAAGAGAATGATTGTTTGATTGGTTGAAAGTGGTTTTACAAAATAAATAAATAAATAAAAAGACAAAAGAAAATACTAAGGAAAATAACAAAAGACACAAAGATCTAGGGTTGTGAATCATTCTAATATCTTTTAAAAGATGAAGTGATTATTTTATGTTTGTGTAATAAATCGGTTTACTAACCTGGAACACTAAATTATGCAAAAGCCTCTGTCGATGGTCAGACGCAAATACCCAGTTTAACCCAATTGAACCATATGTCTATGTCAACCAAATTATCTGGATTCATTAAGATTAAGTTCCAATTATGGTTACCCCCGCCCGACAGGTATATGTCTATCCTGTAAGGAAATCTATTAAAGGGTTATCTATCCTCAAGGAAGATCGTGGGCTATTAAGTCTAAGGCTGAAACCTAAAATCCCTATGTCTAGTTCATTTTAGATTTACCACATCAATCTTATTGGTGATCAGACAACAAGAAGCATTAAGCTTAAGACTTAATAAGTAAACCTTTAAATTACCCAAACTATATAATAATCCCTTATAAACCGGTGATATTAGAATTCATCACAACCCCAGATAACTAACACATAACTAGGGCTAGTAAAGACTTAAAAATAAAAGACATAAAATAAAAATACTGAAAAGTAAAAGACATAAAGTAATGCTGAAAAGTAAATTGCTGAAAAGTAAATGCTGAAAAGTAAATTGCTGAAAAGTAAATAAAGTAAAATTACAATAAAAGAAAATGTTGAGGTAAAAGGATCCACTTTTATTACTTCTATTTTAGATATCTCCCTTAATATAATATATTACTTTGCATGATAATTACCAACCAGCCATATAGGCGGTATCCAGATTAAGTCAAATTAATAATTAATTACCAACCGACCAATCAGGCGGTATCCAGTTTAGTCAGGTTAAAACCAATTTAAATAATTACCAACCGACCAATATGGCGGTATCCTCGTTAAGTCATGTTTTAACTAGTTTATATATTATAATTAAGGGAGATTAATCTAAATATTAGTAATACAAGTTTTACCTTTTACCCCAGCAAAAGGGGAGTTACCTCCTCATTACTGAAAAGTAAAAAACTGAAAATTAAAGAAAGAAAAGTACTGTGCGTAAAAGTAAATTGCGGAAAGTAAAAACTGAAAAGTAAAGAAAAGAAAGTGCGAAAGCGGAAATTAATTACTAAAAGCTATAAATAAACAAACAAGATACAATCTTCTTAGTATTCTTAAGGAATTCCTTAGAAGAAAGTATGAATTTTACAAATGAAATGGCTTGGTATTTATAGGCAAAATTTTGCCTCCATCAAATCATCCATCAAATTCTCCACCAAATCCATTATTAATTTCTCCACTAATTACTCCACCAAATCCATAATTGCTCCACTAATTGCTTATCTTGTTTGGTGTTGATTTGATAATTTTTATTAATTATTAATTAATTAATATTTTGCTTTGAAAATGATTGATAATGACTTTTAATAATTACACTCCACACACTTCTGGATGGTTCATCAATTTCGGTCATGCAATCATCCGAATTTGAAAATATTTTCTCTTTCAAAGTTGTAGATCGTTGAGTCTTCTTTAATCTGGAACTTGAATCAGCTCAATCCGATATCGGAGTAAAAAGTTATGCCCAAAATACGACAGATGCGCAAAACTGGAATTTCCAAAACTGCACTTCGTCAAAACGCCCTTTCAAGTTTCCAATCTCCAAAATTAATATATCAAGTCCAATAATTGCCCTTATTTGACCCATATTTCATCCTAAATGATTTCATTGAGTCCCGATATTATTTTATCTGCAAAATAAACTAAAACACATCAAAACGTTCATCAAACCCGAGAAACTAAACAAAATATTAAGTAAAAGGGGCGGTAAATATTGATATATTTTCCGCTCATCACTACTCAACCCAAGAAGATTCTTATTGACGCTGGTTTACCATCCAATAAGAATCTTCGGTGAGTCATTCAGTGTTTATCCGCTATAAACACCTACATGTCTATACTAGTCTCCAAGACTTATGGTTCATTGAGAAACCATTGGAATCATATATTCCAGTATACGACATGTACCAGTCTCAACAGGTTTACTATACTGACCAAGTAGTGTAAACCTTGACCAGGAACTGTCTGAGAATGACAACGTCATGATACTTCTCAATGTCCGTTGCGACGCTTTTGCAACTGTATCATGACTAATCATTCTAGGGTCATTACGTCTTTACCATATAGAAAGATAGATTATATTATAGAAACTGCATATATTATTCATAATAATAATGTTTTACAAAAGTATTCGAAAGAAATACAACTAGGAATTGGCGCTCTGAGCACCAACCCCAACAGACTAGTCATTCTAAGGTCATTACGTATTTACCATATTAAAAGATATATTATTGTAGGACACAGAAATCGATGATGCTCTCCCGGGCTCGCGGCCCAGTCAAGAGTACTGATTAGCCCGCAAGGGACTAAACTGGAGAAGTAAAATGGAGTCTCCACCCAGTGTGAACTAGGAAATGACTTAAGGCCGCACTCACCCCTCGCAAGGATAAAATAACCAAGTCTACGCAACATACATGCGCAAGAATAACCTACATCTAAGTTTGCATACAACCTATATCTAAGTTCGCATACAACCTATATCTAAGTTCGCATACAACCTATATCTAAGTTTGCATGCATAAAAGTAAATCAACATAACGGTAAGCACACAATTTCATGAAAATATTAAATAAATAAATGCATAAAGATAAATAAACAATGACGGTAAAAGCATAAATATTAAAGAGAGCTAACTAAGCATATGATGGGGAATGGAATGACTAAGGAGATAAACATGCATAAAATTTGATGAAGGAATCTATCCAGTGTGTGCGCATTCATGTAGCGTTCGTAAACACGTTCGAACGGTAAACAGAATGCAAGCATCTAAGTAGCATTTGATAACGCGTTCGAATGATAAACAGAATGTCCGTGTTCGTATAGCATTTGATAACATGTTCGAACGATAAACAGAATGTCTGCATTCGTATAGCGTTCGGAAACGCGTTCGAACGGGATAAGACCTGATGCATGATATAATAAAATACATGCGCGTTCGAGTAGTGTTCTGAAATGTGTTCGAATGAAAATTGGACAGAATTTATATGTTCATGTAGCTTTCGGGAATGCGTTCGAATGAGATTACAAAAATGGCATCTGAAATGACACAAACACATAAATGGATAAACAAATACATAATGTAGGACCTCGTATGCCCAATTGAACATATTTCACATTCAATCGAGTGTACTTCATCCGGCGCGGCAAAACATCGTGGTAAAGGTAGCCTTTAGGCATTTCCCTTGAATAGAGGACCTTTAATCCACCCTAGTTAGCCCATGCGCACTAGAATGTAATGCATGCGTAAATAAAGCAATGATATGAAAAGGGTAAATGGCATAATAAAAGGCACGGCAAAACATCGTGGTAAAGGTAGACTTGAGGCATTTCCCGTGAATAGAGGACCTTTAATCCACCCTAGTTAGCCCATGCACATTAAATTATCAATGCATGAATAAACAAATAAATAATATGGGACCATGTATGCCCGATTAAACACATTTCCCATTCAATCGAGTGTACTTTGTCCGGCGCGGTAAAACATCGTGGTAAAAGTAGCCTTTAGGCAATTCCCTCGAATAGAGGACCTTTAATCCACCCTAGTTAGCCCATGCACACTAGAATGCAATGCATGCGTACATAAAGCAATGATATGCAAATGGTAAATGACATAATAAAAGACGCGGAAAAACATCGTGGTAAAGGTAGCCTTTAGGTATTTCCTCGAATAGAGGACCTTTAATCCACCCTAGTTAGCCCATGCACATTAAAATATCAATGCATGACTAAAGAAACAACACATCAAAAATAAATAGCGGAACAAAATTAAATACTAAAATGTAACACGTGCTTGAAAGTTTCTCAAGCGGTATGTGGAGTTATATCCCAAGTATAGACCGTACTACCGTCCATTCGGATTCAGCTATGGAATTTACGTCTGGGTTTCCATCCGATATACCGCAAGAGATAGCAAGCAATCATCAACTCAATGTATGTATGGAATATGATAATGCATGTGATGAAACAATAATAAATAACAGAAACGATAAATAGTAAGCTAAGTGCGAAATATTAAAGGAAAATAAATAACTGAAAATAAATGATGAATAGTAAAGAGATGTGACCAATGGTTTGGCCATTTTTAATATAGGGCTTCGTATGCCCGTTTGGACGTATTCCACGTCCAACCAAGCATGTCGTGTCTAGGATAACAAAATAAAATATAACAAAAGGTACCCTCAGGTCTTACCTTTTTAAGATGCTCCTCGGAAGTGCGTTATGTCGTCGCCGGAAGGGTTAATACTCCGTTATTTTTCTGGTTTTCTAGTTCAAGATTTTCATTCGTTGTTCCATTGTTTTCACTGCCGTTTTCTCTATTTTCTTCACTATTTTTGCTATTTTTTTACTGCAGTCTTTCTCGTCGTATTTGTTCACTATTTTGGGTTGTTATTTGGACTATTTTGGGGTATTCTTTACTGCGATTTAGAGGCTGTTTTTATGGTATTTGGCCACTATTGGAGGTTATTTTTGGCACTAGGGCTGCTGTGGCTTTGTATTTGGTCGGTTGGGTGTGTGTATTGTCGTTAATTAGTCGGCTGTGTGAGGTTTTGTATGGATTTGTTGTGAGGCCGAATATGTTTTTTTTGTTAACTTGTATTTGTAGTTCATGGCGTTGGAGTTATTTAGTGGCTTCTTTTGATGATCTGGTTTGTTGCTGAGTGGCTTGTGTGTTCGGCTGGTTGCTTACAGGTCACACTACTTTAGGTTTTTTGGTGCACGTGGTGGGCAGTATTGAGTGACATTGAGGGTTTCTGGTTGCATGGTGAGTGGCTGGCGTGAGCTAATGGGCAGTTCGTGGAGAGGGGACGTGTGTGTACGTTTTGTGCATGAGTGGTGTGCATGTGTCTTGGATAGTGGTTTGTATTTGAGTGTGTTGTGGTGTCGATTAAGATGAATGTGATTATGTGTCAGTTGGATTTGGCTTTGATAGTGGCTTGAGTGTGTGCTGGAAAGTGGGACGATTTGTCAGTTTGGTGATAAGCCGTGAGAGTTGATGAGAGGTGGAGAGTCAAGAGAGAGTCAGCCCTGAATTGTGAGGAGTGAGAAGGGGATAGATGCTTTGTGGCTCTTCACGGTTTTAGATAGAGGGCTTTCATAGGGTTTATTTGTTTTAGTTTCAGAGAGAGAGGCGAGAGAGAGATGGTTTTCGTGAGTTATGTGTGCATGGGAGAGGAGAGAGAACCCATTTAGGGTTGGCATAGGTCTCTTTATATAATGGTGCATACTAGGGTTTCCTTGTGTGTGCATGGCTCAAGAAGGGAAACAAATCAAATAAATATGGGGTGCATTTAATTAAATTATTTAGGGAAACAAATTTTGTATTTTTGGTGGGGAATATCTTTAATTTTAGAGGGTGTAGGCACTGTATTTTTGCATAAAAGTTCCGATGATGAGCCTCGAATGGAGGCACTACCTTTTAAGTTGTGGAAGTCGCGGGAAACAGACGTCGGAAGGGAAGGGTCAGAAATTGATACCTCATTGGATTTGGTTTGCCCGTTTAGCTTTGGGTTTGCTCGTTCGATCTCTGTTTTAAATTTATTCCCGGCCTAAATCTTAAACAATTCTCGGCCTCGCCTCTCTATCACTAAACCACCTCTCACGGCCATACACCCCATTCACAAAATAAAACAATAAAGCAAAAACCCTAAGTGCACCCCACGTGAATCATCTACACAAACCATACCACTCATGTATCTCACCAAATAATAGACCAAACACTAACCAACAAATCAACAAACCCATCTTCTCAATAAACTCATGCACCTCACGTAAGCAACAAACCCTAAAAGCCAAACAACCAAATAAACCTAACTCTCTCCTACGTGAATCATCTCCAATCAAACACAAACCATACACCTCACGCCCAACCAAATAACAAACAAACAAAACTTACCTAATCAACCACACATGCCTCACGCCCACGCACTCCACTCAATAATAAACAAAGAAACAAAAATCCATGGACCCTACATGCCTCTCACCCAAACAACACCAATAACCACCCATACCCTATTCATGCTAACCACCCTCCAAGCCTCTCATTCATACCTCTCTCTTGATGCTCTCACTCTCTCAAACAGCAACCATATAAACCTTAGACTTCACGCACAAATGACCCTGGACGACAGCCTTCTTTCCCACCACCTACATGCCATTACCCTTCAGCAGCCCCTCTCCACTAGCCGAGACACACTCAGGAAACAGCCATAAAATCACAACACCAACCAAACAAATATACTCCACTGCCATCACTCAATTTCACGTCAATAACCTTTCTTTTACCTGAGACACGAACACAGCCCTAACCACGTACAGCTCCCTTCACGTCTCCACAAACTACCCTCAACACCTTACTCTTCACTCACATATTGTCCTTAGCATCTCACTCAAGCCAAACTCACGCTCCAAGAGTCCAGCCTTGATCACCGACAAACAACCCCTTCATGTAACCACTAAGCCCTCACATGGACACGTAAAAAAGATCCATGCACGCAAAATCCTTTTCATGGCCAAACACCTCTCACACACATGCAGTTCACATTCCTTAACAGCCCACTGCCTCTCACGTAACACCCCTTGCCTTGCCTCACGTATCCTTCCTCTGCCGACCAAACTTCCCTCACCAACACTCACAGAAACTGTTCATCCATGCAGCCCACATGCACACATAAAATTCAGACCGCACAGCCCCATCCAGCAGCTTGACCTTCACGGCATATAGCCCCATCCATACAGCCCATGCACACATAAAAAACAGCCTCCACAAACTGCCCTCGTGACCAGTAAAGAAACAACACAAAACCAGTCCCTGAAATACAAAGAAACAGTCCAGAAAACTGCCCCCAAATTACCCCAAAAATCATCCCAAAGTCGGCCCAAAAATAGACTGAAAAACTGCAGTGAAACAGAGAAAACAACGAGCGGAAACTGCGAGTGAAAATGGACAAAACAATAGAAATAGCAGACCAGTGAAAACATCAGAAACAAAGAACCACTGAAAATAGTGGAAACGATAACCCTTCTGGCACTGTGAAACGTACTCCCAAGAGACGACTAAAGATGTTAGACCTGAGGGCACCCTTTTATTTATTATCCTTTATTTTTAGTTATTTTATTACTTTATTTCGCATTAGTATTGTGAATTGGTGCATGATGTGATTTCCGGGTGAACGGAATATGTGTTCTCTCTTGTGGTATATCGGATGGAAATCCGGACGTAAATTCCTTAGCCGAATCTGAATGGACGGTATTGCGGTTTGCACTCGGGATATAATGTCACGTACCATTTGAGGGACACACCTATTTCATTTCGTCTAATATTGTGTTTGAGCATGATTAGTCGTTAACATGTTATTTATTTAAGTCATTGGTATGTTATCTATTTCTAAGCATGATTTAGTTGTAGTATATTGTTTCTTTATACATGATTTAGTTACTTTCTTTCGCATTAGGAATTTAATTTATGTTTACCTTTAGGTTGTTATTTATTTTTCGTGTTTGATAATTCAACATGCTTATGAGATTATTGTGTGTTATCGTATACTTGCCGTTATGATGACTTACTTTTAAAGCATAACAACTTAAACATATGATTTATTTTTATGAATGCGAACTATATCTAAGTTACTCTTGAGCATATATGTTGCTTAGACAAAGTTAAATTATTGCACAAATCCGTTCATTACAAGTGGCATAAGTAAGGGACCATTCCGAACACAATGGTTTGAGGTCTTCCCTTGCGAGGGATGAGTGCCGCCTTAAATCATTTTCCCGGTTCACACCGGGTGGCGACTCCATTTCATTCTCCGGTTTAGTCCCCCGTGGGCTACTCTGTACTCCTGACTGGGCCGCGAGCCCGGAATGGCGTCGTCCATTTCTGTGTCCTACTATCTGGCGACTCCACTGGGGAAGAGAATTGGCCCCGAAATAATGTCTTGTAATGTTTGTGTTTTGTGCTTTAAATTAACCAAGTCTATTGTGGGTTTAGAGAGTTTAATCAAAGGTGTTATTAAAGCTAGGTGATGGTTTATTGCCCTCCATCATTCACTACCTTTCTATAAGGAAAAGCTGCGAAGACATCTAGATAATCATTACCCGTAGCTCATTGTGACAGACTAATTTGGAGGACTTGTTGTTTATTCCTGTCACCAAGGCGATAAGAGCCTAAGAGACTTGGGTATTTAAGAGAGCTTGCTCCACCCTCCCTCTGGGGAATATACAATGAGAAATCCATTTGACAGTTAGTCACATATCGTAACTCGTTGGCACGTACCGTAAGGTATAAAAAGGGTGCGCTCACTTTGTCGCTCGAACCCTTGAGTGGGGAGTCCTAGTTGTGAGCAAACCTTCGTCAACGAGAGCCTTTGTTTACATTCTTTAAAACCTGCATGCGAACCCTAGTTGTATGACACATAGAAATCATTTCTTTTATGCTTGTGTTTGGGACCATCGTTATTTGGATTCAATTGGACTTTTTGTCAAGAGATATGAACTGGTTGGGCCATTTAAACTGGAATGAGTCCGTGTCCTTTGACAATTGGGTCAAAAGTTTCTAAAATACCGATGGGCCATTTTGTATTTGGGCCTCTTATCATTTGAAGTTGTTTAGCCATGTATTGCAAAAGTATAAACTTGTTGGGCCTTTTCAACTGGGACAAGTTTACACCCAGCGATATTATGATTAAATGTTTTAAAATGATAATGGACCAACTTGTATAAACATCTTGATAGACTTGTGTATTTCATGCATTACATGCATACATTCTAACATGCAGTTTTAAAAGACATCATAGATACCCATTGGGTTAGGAAAAAAAGAAGACTGAGCAGTCACCAAGAGAATCTGCGGAAGACCTAACCCGACGGGATAGGAAACTCATGCATGCATGCATATATGTAACACAATTTTGCATTCCTTTTGTGTTTGTTTTGTTTTATATTCACAGGTTTCAAAGAAGAAAAAGGAACAGCGGCCAAGACAAGCCAATCAAAAACAACAACAGTACAGTTTTAAGAATCAATCAGTATCAGTTTCAAGACTGATCCAGTTTCGGGGAGGAATCCCATGGTCGAGGCCCATATCAGCATGAGTTTCGGGAATGGATCTCAAGGGGGTGAAACCCATATTATCAGCGGTTTAAAGGAAGGTTTCCGTGGAGTGAGTGAGGAAAAAAAATTGAAAAATGAGAGAATTCCTTGATGGATAGGCATATGTCCGATGATCACATTGTTTGCTGTTGGGAGAAGCCTTAGAAAAGATAAGTACGAGATGTACTCTCATCCGATATTCTGAGTGGTTGATCTCAGCTAGACTCACGACCACTTGATTACGGGATCTCAACAGCGGAAACCTCAATGGTTGGCAAGATGACTAGTCGAAGGGATGATAGATCGGTGAATGACCGTTTGCCTGGATGTCCATCCTGGTTTGCTTATGCTATGATATATGATATGGTCTGAAACAAATAAAAAGTCTCTAAAAAGAAAAGAAAAGAAAAATAGGCCACCTATAACCGATAAGCGTGAAGCTACCCATGGGCGAGTATTAGGACCACTATAAGGAGAAATGCTACCTTAAAGGGTAGGTGTGTCGAAAAAAAAATATTTCAAAAATGAAAAGAAAGAAAAAGGAGACAAAAGAAAAAAGAAGAAAACCATATCATGTTCAGTACGCGGAAGTAATCACAGAGTATGATTAAGACATCTAGGTTGGTTAGACCCATTGATCCAATTCTCAGAGATGAAATCATTGAGTTGGCTTACTTAAGGATTAAGCTGCGAAATATCCTTGGCACACACGCACTATAAGTCTAGTTCAGATCATTCAGACGAGCAGAGTGGAGTATATTAAGTACTTTAAAGGTTCTCTGGTTTCGACGCGAAGCATCCGTTGAGGACGAAAATATGTTTAACTATCAGGATTATCCCGTGAGAAGTAGTACAATATGCTGAAATGAACCATCACTACATCAGTCAGTCTTGCCGGGTATGGCACCCTAGGGACGAGGCCCACACCTTCATCAGTATCAGTTTCGCTGGGTATGGCATTCTGGGGCCAAGGTCCACACTTTCATTAGTATCAGTTTCACCAGGTATGACACTCTGGAGGCGAGGCCCACACCACCAAATCAGTATCAGTCCGGCCGGGTATGGCACTCTGGGGGCGAGGCCCACATCATCATCAGCAGTTTGGGGATGCGTCCTAGGGTCGAGGCCCACATCATCATCAGCAGTTTGAGGACGAGTCCCGGGGTCGAGGCCCATATCATCAGCAGTTTTGGGAACGTCACATCGCATAATCTTCTTTGACCTAGTGAAAGAAGCGAAGAATAGAAAGTTAAACCAAATATGGGGGCGACTAGTCTATCATCTTGTGAATAAGGGATACAACAAGTCATGGAACCAAAGAGAACTGTGCAATCACCAGAGAGATTGACATAAAGAAATTATAAAACCAGGGGGCAGACGGAGACATTCGTCACCAGAGAGAATTGACAGAATGAAAATGTAAGCAGGTCATGGGGGGCGATCAAAGACAGTTGCATACAAAGGACACCGTGGGAACTGGCAGAAGACCTAACTCGACGGAATAGGAAATTCAACCATGCATACATACATACACGTAACACACTTGCATCCTTTTTGTGTCTTGTTTTGTTCACATGTTTTAAAGAAAAGAAGAAAACGACAAATGTAAGCCAACCAGAAATAGCAACACATAATCACAGCTCGAGAATAAAGCCCACTCTCAGCACAGTTCGAGAATAAAGCCCACTCTCAACACAGATCGGGAATAAAGCCCACTCTCAGCACAGCTCAAGAATAAAGCCCACTCTCAACACAGATCGGGAACAAAGCCCACAATCAACACAGTTCGGGAATAAATCCTACATTCAACAAGTTCGGGAACAAAGCCCAGAGGAATAAAGCCCTATCTCAAAACATCTCAGGAATAATGCCTAGGGGAATAAAGCCCTATCTCAAAACATCTCGGGAACAAAGCCCAGGGGAATAAAACCTATCACAAAACATCTCGGGAACAAAGCCTAGGGGAATAAAGCCCCATCTCAAAATAGTTCGGGAACAAAGCCCAGGGGAATAAAGCCCTATCTCAAAACATCTCGGGAATAAAGCCATATCTCAAAACATTCGGGAACAAAGCCCGGGGGAATAAAGCTCTATCTCAAAACATCTTGGGAACAAAGCCCAAGGGAATAAAGCCTTATCTCAAAACATCTCGGGAATAATGCCCAGGGGAATAAAGCCCTATCTCAAAACAGCTCGGGAACAAAGCCTAGAGGAATAAAGCCTCATCTCAAAATAGTTCGGAAACAAAGCCCATGGGAATAAAGCCCTATCTTAACACAGTTCGGGAAGAAAGCCTAGGGGAATAAAGCCCTATTTTGACACAATTCAGGAAGAAAGCTTAGGGGAATAAAGCCCACTTTCAACACAGTTTGGGAATAAAGCCCAGGGGAATAAAACCTTACCTTAACATAGTTCGGGAAAAAAGCCCAGGAGAATAAAGCTCTCTCTCCACACAGTCCAGGAACAAAGCTCATATCCAATACAGTTTGGGAACAAAGCCCAAAGGTCAAAGCATCTTAGGACAACAAGAAAGTTAAGCAACAGTTGGAGAGCCAGGTAAGAAAAAATGCATTGCATAAACTTTGATAGGATTGTCATTGTCACACACTGCACAAATCCCATCAAAGTGGGGGCGATTGTAGGCACTGTATTTTTGCATAAAAGTCCCGATGATGAGCCTCGAACGGAGGCACTACCTTTTAAGTTACGGAAGTCGCGGGAAACGGACGACGAAAGAGAAGGGTCAGAAACTGATACCTCGTTGGATTTGGTTCGCTCGTCTAGCTTCGGGTTTTCTCGTTCGATCTCTATTTTAAATTTATTCCCGGCCTAAATCTTAAACAATTCTCGGCCTCGCCTCTCTCTCACTAAACCACCCCTCACGCCCATATACCCCATTCACAAAATAAAACAATAAAGCAAAAACCCTAAGTGCACCCCATGTGAATCATCTACACAAACCATACCACTCATGCATCTCACCAAACAATAGACCAAACACTAACCAACAAATCAACAAACCCATCTTCTCAATAAACCCATGCACCTCACGTAAGCAAGAAAACCCTAAAAGGCAAACAACCAAATAAACCTAACCCTATCCCACGTGAATCTTCTCCAATCAAACACAAACCATACAATCTAGAGGTAGTTTTTCGTCGAGTTGTAATATGATAAGCCATTCAATTCTAGTTTATGTATCGAATAAAAGTCTCTGGAATAATTATACAACGGGTAGAGATGATGAAAATAGTCAAAGGTTATGGTCAAGTGTTGGGATTGCTAGAGGTGATATTGTCGGTCCTTCAACAAAGTTCGAGTAGTTCTCATGAATATTCGATCGGATGCATATCGATATCTCCCTCTTATGATTTCTACGACGGATATGCCTTCAGATACCAATATATCTGTTGGAGTTGGTGCTTGGACCGCCAATTCGAATATATATTGTACATTATATTTTATTATTTTTTAATAAAATAATTACTTTTTTATTTCAACCTTGTTAATGGTAATTATTATACCATAATACATATTAGATTGATATATGTAACGACCGGTAGACTTTACTACTGTATACAATTGTGCTGCTACGTACGGGACGAAGACACATAAAATAATTATGTTGAGACCTAAATATACTCGTGGAATGACCTTGGGGACGAACGATATGTTAATGTTCCTAGAACATGCCAAGATCAACTAAGAGTGATTCGTGTGTGAATTACCAAGAGAGTTGTGGAATACTCACATTGATTGGTTGAGGAGATTTTAAAAATTTCCATCTTTGTTGGATGTGTTGGAAGCTTCAGAGCTTGAGATCGAGTTCCAAACTTTCGGGTGAGTCTCTCTATCACCTTCTTTTGACTCTAAATGTGCTAGCAAGCTTGAATTTTTGAAGCGAAATTCCATGGAGAGAAAGCTCCAAGTTTCGGCCATTGAATAGAAGAAAGGAGAGAGATGGTTGCTGTGAATAGTAACTTGTGTGCACTTCCAAAGTCAACAAATTAATATATAGTAAGTTTGTGTGTTGTAATTGGCTTGAGTGTTAAAGAAGTAAAACCAAGCCATTCTTCCAACAAATCAAGTCCATGATTTAAGCCTAACCACTTCCATCAAATTTCCAAATTTGATCTAAGTGAAGTGGGTCTCACCACTTTTAAATTCCAAATTTAAGTCGGCTAACTTAACACGCAACTTCGCTTGGGCCCCGATTTCGTTTAATTCTGAATTAACGAATTTTCCATTGCGACTTAATTATATCCAATTTAATTAAATAATAATGCCTAGTAAATTTATTACGAAAGTCGCTTGTGAATTAATTCTAAATTAATTCGTTCGAATGAATTAAAATCGAATTTTAATTCCGCTTTGAAATCCAATTTCATTTAATATATCTAATATATTATTTAAGGCCAATTAAATAAATTAAATAGTAAAATGTAATTTCACAATTAAATTTATTTTACTGATTAATTACAAATTAATCACGTTCTCCCTTCTTGACGAATTTAATCCCAGATAAATTCTCGACGCAATTAATCCCAGATTAATTCTTTCTTTTTGATAATTAATTCCCAGATTAATTATTGCTATAATTAATCCCAGATTAATTTTTTCTCTCTCTCATAATTAATCCCATATTAATTCTGTTCGAGTCAAACATCATCGGTGAATCTTTGGGAGGCGACCCAAGAGATCCCTGGATATGTTGTCAGTAAATACGGTCATCAGACTATCCGAATACGTGCGTACCCTGTACCACATTCTTACCAATTTACAAGACATGGTTGGCTTCTAGCAAAGCACGGTGTCTACCCAATTCTCCAGAAATATTCTTTAAAAGAATATGTAATCTTTATCAGGTGTAGTATACGTAGTATTGCGTATTACGATCCAGTATCAGAAGTCAAATGCTAGGCCTGGGGGTGGAATTGTGTCTGCCCCGTACGAAGCATATATCAGATATTTGGTAACTAGTCTCTGTAATCAGATAATCATGACCTTGTCATGTTATCCCAATAGCTGCAGCATACAAGATTACCAGTTACGTATCATGTGTGATCATCATCTCCATATGACTGAAGTGATACTTCCATTTTGACATCACACCCAATACACTACGATTCTCAGTATACCTAGAAGAGGCGTACACAGAACATGTTAAATCCCCGGATGATCAAAACCAAAGTATACTGATTGTCGCAAGTATTAGCGATGCAAGTCTCAGGTTAAGACCAAATACACCTACCCTCATTCGGATTCCCATAGACACATAGTCATACTACCAATGGGATTCCGAAGGGTCTATCCAGAGCGAAGCTGCTTTCGTACCATCAGTAAACAGAACCTCCTATTACACTTGCATGAGTATACAATACCCAAATATATGAGAACTATGTCGTTATGCTTCCATAACACGCACAAGTGTAATACTAGCCTATTCTGCATTATCGATGTACAGTCTCGATAATACTACGACTAGGAATATTTAATGATTAAACCCTTGTGGATTAATATTGTCTCATATCTGATTAATCTGGTACTAATCATATGGACTTTTATCATTTATAAATTTCGGTAATCCAATTACAAATGATAAAAGAGCAATTTCCTTTGTGACATAGTTAATTTGTACAACAACACCATGTTCTGTACAAATAGTGATGCTATGGGTCATAATTGTCCAACAATCTCCCACTTGGCCTATAGCCAATCACTCAAGTGTCTAACACCTGACTATGTACGGGTTACTCAAATTTCTGCTGAGAAATATCTTTCGTCAGCGGATTTTCAAGGTTATCATCTGACGCAATTTATTCGATCATCACATCGCCACAATTTATGATCGAACGAATCAGATGAATTAGTCAAAGTACATACTTGGATCATTGATTAAACAAAGCCACCAAATAACAGCCCCATTGACCGATTAAACGGTCCCAAAACACAACCAAAACAGAAAATAACCACAGAAAAACAGCGGGTGAAAACAGTGAGTGGAAATAGCGAGTGAAAATAGAGAAAACAGCGTGTGAAAATAGAGAAAACAGAGAGCAAAAACAGCAAACCAGTGAAAATAGCGGAAACGCTAACCCTCTGAAGACGTCCCAACGCACTCCCGGGAATCGACTTAAAAGGTAAGACCTGAGGGCACCCTTTGTTATATTTTATTTTGTCGTCCTGGAAAGGACATGCTCGGTTGGACGTGGAATACATCCAACCGGGCATGCGATGTCCTACATTGAAAACGGCCAAATTCTTTAGTCACATATTTATTATCTCTGCATTTATCTATTTGATATGTCCATGAGATTGCGTGCTCGCTTTTATTTCGTTTACTCCTACGTGTGCAAACTTAGATATTTGTTAATCTTGCATGTGTATATTGCGTAAAACTTGGTTATATTATTGCATAAATCCGTTCATTACAATTGACATAAGTAAGGGACCATTCCGAACCAACCAGTTTGAGGTCTTCCATTGCGAGGGGTGAGTGCGGCCTTAAATCATTTCCCAGTTCACGCTGGGTGGCGACTCCTTTATTCTACGGTTTAGTCCCCCGCGGGCTACTCCATACTCCCGACCGGGCCACGAGCCCGGGACAACGTCGCCGATTTTTGTGTCCTACAGTACCACATCCAGTATCTAAAATCCAATTTTAAAACCAGTAGTGGATATGTTTATAACAAACATATCTGAATCCGGACTCTTGTCCGTCTTCACTTCCTTCATGTCTGCATTGTCCATATGGCAGTCACGCTTCCAGTGACCTCGTTTGCCACAGTTTAGGCAGACATCTTGGGATATGTCATTTGTCTTCCCAGAAGACTGTGATGATTTAGCTTTGCCTTTTTCTTCACACCCCCAGAAGCCTTCGGCCAAGCCTTGGCCTTTTGGGATGTAAGAGTAAGATGCGCCTTGCGCTTCTTGCCCTTTTGCAAGCTCTGGCTTTGTCTCCTTGAGCATAGCCATTAACTCTCCAAGAGTTTTCTATTGCAATTAGTACTTCTAAGATCTAAGAATAGATCTATGAAGATCCTTCAATTTCATTATCATACTATAAGGATCTAATCCTTAGTTCTGACGAAGAAATTAAGGAGTTATTGCGGCAAGCATAACGGATTGAGCACTAAATTTATCATCACCATGAGTCTTCCAAAGCTCATGCTCCACTATTTCCTCAACTCCGGGCTCAGGCCCGAGATGTCACTCTATCAGGCCCCCTAAATTCTTGGCTCCCAGGACTATCCTGAGGTTCTATTACTAATTTGAAAATTGAAGCCGCTTAAAGACATTTTCACCCAGGATTATGTTTTAAACGCTAATCTTTCAGTTATCTTGATTCCAATAGTCCAACTATCCAATCAATGATTTCGGGTACAATCAAATAGAATGATTTCTATAGTCTAACGATATAATCAACTACTATTTGATTGGTTAAATTCAAAGATATTGATTAATATAATCCAATTATATAATCAACTATAAATGAAGTAGTTTGAATACAGTCCAACTGTTTAATTAAAACAACAATTGAATATTAGTCCAACTAATATATTTATATATAATTGATGATGAAAAATAAATGAGCGCGTATTGGCAAGTATCTAAACGAAATTGTAAATTTAATACTTGCCTCTCACTATTTTTTGGCGAGCCTCTAACCCTCTATGGAGTACTCGAGAAACCTAGTTTCCTAGTGGGCTAGGATCCCGTTAAATAACACACAATCTTGACTTTGGCCAACAAATTGTATGAAACTTAACTAGGTAGATCTCTAAGATCAATTGGATCCCATCCAATTCCTAGATCCAGTAGATGGACTCCCAAATCCAAAACATATATCCAATATATGCCAATATATCTTATATATTCCCTAACCTTTTTCCTCTGAATCAACTAAGCCTTTGCTTTGGCTCAACAAGTTTAATGAAACTAGTTAAGCGTGACCTATTGGTAGTGGGAAAGTTTCGTAATCGAGGCCGATGAACAAGAAGTGACCTTGACTTTGGCCAATAAATCACAACTTGCCCAAGGCTTACAATATGGAAAAAAGCCTTCATGATTCAAACACATCCGTGATGGACAAAGGTCTTGACTTTGGCCAACAAACCAATGCCAATCTTGGATCTTGAGAGAGAATTACTCAATGGAAGGAAAAATGCTTAATATAAAATGAGGGTTTTTGTCGCGATTTGGCAACCAATTTATTACCTTTGATTAGGTCTCATCATACACCATTAAGCATGTATTCTAAAAGCATAATAAGGTGCAATAAAATTTAAAAATGATATGCGGATGGATATACAACAAATTGTTCCTAGGACAAATCTCTCTATTTCCTCTCTCCCGCTAGCATTATTCATACTTCTACCCAATTACATAATACTTCTAAAGAAACCTCGTTTACATTGAGGGGAATAGGTGAGAAGAGAAATACAATGAGAAAAGAGGTAATAGGCTGGACACGCAGGTCCAATTTAATAAATTCTAAATTAATTACAACAATTTCCAAAATTGCCCTCACCCTTCTAATATCCATCTAATAAACATTATTCATACATACATCCAAGTATTCACACAAAGCATGTTATCAATCAATCTAATCCAATTAATTAATCTTTGATTAGTGACAATCCAATATTCAAACAACGATTTGATTTGCGCGAGTCCAACTCGTTTAAGAATAAATACTCAAAGTACGTATTCTTGAATTATATCGAACTACAAATTTAAATCCAATTTAAATTATATTCAATACTAATTCATATTTAATTCCAAATTAAATAATTACACTTTCAATAGTGCATTTTAGACTTGGATTCCAAATCCAATCTTTATGGGTCTCAAAGACCCTATTAGCATCCAATACTATTTAATTAAAGTCCAATGGGCTTTCAATTAATTTTTAAGGCATGTGCTTTGGCAATTATGGGTCAAACCCAAGTTGTCGAGGCCCAATTAGGAATCACACTATGCCATAAATCAATTTAGGCCCATTAGACACAATTAAAATTTTAAAGGCCCAATTATCATATTTGGACTTTATGGAAATGATTTTAGGCCCAATTGGATCCAACCAATTATCCTAAACCAAACTTGGCACAACCAAGCCCATTAAGCCCAAATACAATAAATTAAATTAACTCATTATTCCAAATTACAAATTAATTCAATTCAAGTGTAATTACCATAATTAATTAATTAATCTAATGTTTCCAAAACACTAAATAATCTAATTAATCATGCTCAACATTTCCAATTCATGTCCAACACAAATTGAAGCAAAATCAATCTTCAATAACATGCATCAAACTCACGGCAAAGGCATACAAAAATCATTCAATTTGATTTCAATCCAATTTAAATCAACATTCAATATTTCTATCATGCCAACAACACATCCAATATGTCAAATTTCAAAATTCTCATGAGCTTTCTTAGGGTATCAAATTCGGCCAAGCATAGGATTTGGGGATTTTTGATCTAATCAATATTTCACAAATCCAACAATGCACAAATCCAATTCAACATCATATAAGCTCAACCAAATCATCAACTTAGGCACATAAAATTCCAAAATTAAAGTTTATAAACCCTAGAATTACAAATCAAACTTAGGAAGCTCTGATACCAATTGTTAGTGTTCCTAGAACATGCCAAGATCAACTAAGAGTGATTCGTGTGTGAATTACCAAGAGAGTTGCGGAATACTCACATTGATTGGTTGAGGAGATTTCAAAAATTTCCATCTTTGTTGGATGTGTTGGAAGCTTCCGAGCTTGAGATCGAGTTCCAAACTCTCGGGTGAGTCTCCCTATCACCTTATTTTGACTCTAAATTTGCTAGCAAGCTTGAATTTTTGAAGAAAATTTCCATGGAGAGAAAGCTCCAAGTTTCGGCCATTGAATAGAAGAAATGAGAGAGAACTTTGGTTGCTGTGAATAGTAACTTGTGTGCACTTCCAAAGTCAACAAATTAATATATAGTAAGTTTGTGTGTTGTAATTGGCTTGAGTGTTAAAGAAGTAAAGCCACGTCATTCTTCCAATAAATCAAGCTCATGATTTAAGCCTAACCACTTCCATCAAATGTCTAAATTTGATGTAAGTGAAATGGGTCCCACCACTTTTAAATTCCAAATTTATGTCGGCTAACTTAGCATGCAACTTCGCTCGGGCCCCGGTTTCGTTTAATTCCGAATTAACGAATTTTCCGTTGCGACTTAATTAAATCCAATTTAATTAAATAATAATGCCTAGCAAAATTATTACGAAAGTCGTTTGCGAATTAATTCTAAATTAATTCGTTCGCATAAATTAAAATCGAATTTTAATTCCGCTTTGAAATCCAATTTCATTTAATATATCTAATATATTATTTAAGCCCAATTAAATAAATTAAATAGTAAAATCTAATTTCACAATTAAATTGATTTTACCGATTAATTCCAAATTAATCGCGTTCTCTCTTCTCGAATAATTTAATCCCAGATAAATTCTCGACGAAATTAATTCCAGATTAATTCTTTCTTTTTGATAATTAATTCCCAGATTAATTATTGTTGTAATTAATCCTAGATTAATTTTCTCCATCTCTCATAATTAATCCCAGATTAATTCTGTTCGAGTCAAACATCATCGGTGAATCTTTGGGAGGCGACCCAAGAGATCCCTTGATATGTTGGCAGTAAATTCGATCATCGGACTATCCGAATATATGCGTACCTGGTACCACATTCTTACCGATTTACAAGACATGGTTGGCTTCTAGCAAACACACCGTGTCTACCCGATTCTCAAGAAATATTCTTTAAATGAATATGTAATCTTTATCAGGTGTAGTATATGTAGTATTGCATATTACGATCCAGTATCCGAAGTCACATGCTAGGCCTGGGGCTGGAATTGTGTCCGCCCCGTACGAAGCATATATCAGATCTCTGGTAACTAGTCTCTGTAATCGGATAATCATGACCTTGTCATATTATCCCGATAGCTGCAGCATACAAGAGTACCAGTTCCGTATCCTGTGTGATCATCATCTCCATATGACTGAAGTGATACTTCCATCTTGACATCACACACCCAATACACTACGATTCTCAGTATACCTAGAAGAGGCGTACACAGAACCTATTAAAGCCCCGGACGACCAAAACCAAAGTATACTTATTGTCGCAAGTATTAGCGATGCAAGTCTCAGGTTAAGACCAAATACACCTACCTTGATTCGGATTCCCATAGACACATAGTTATACTACCAATGGGATTTCGAGGGGTCTATCCAGAGCGAAGCTGCTTCCGTACCATCGGTAAACAAAACCTCCTATTACACTTGCATGATTATCCAATACCCAAATATATGAGAACTATGTCGTTATGCTTCCATAACATGCACAAGTGTAATACTAGCCTATTCCGCATTATCGATGTCCAGTCTCGATAATACTACGACTAGGGATATTTAATGATTAAACCTTTGTGGATTAATATTGTCTCATGTCTTATTAATCTGGTACTAATCATATGGACTTTTATCATTTATAAATTCCGGTAATGCAATTACAAATGAAAAACCAATTTCCTTTGTCACATAGTTAATTTGTACAACAACACCACGTTCTGTACAAATAGTGATGCTATGGGTCATAATTTTCCAACACGGTAATACCTCGAAATCCCGGGACGAGACTATACAATTTTCCTTTTAGACAGCCCGAGGTATTTGAGACATAAATTTTTCGTACGAACTCAGATTTTTTGAATTTTATATCGTCGGAAATCTGAGATCAATACCTACAACTTCTGTGTTGAATATTTTCCCAAATTCAGACCAGAAGTTGATCAAAAACGTAAGTCAAAATTTCAGATGAATAGTAATTTCAGGGTCAAAATGGAAAAGTCTCAAATTTTCTTCATTTTTCTACATTCTTCTACAACTTTCTTAATATCATTTGGGTCCACTATATAAGGGGCTACTATTCACCATTTTCCAAAAAGGAAAAATGAAAAATGAAATAAGAGAAAATGGTAGTACCGAGAGGAAGAATAAGGAAAAAAGAGAAAAGAAGAAGAAGAAGAAGAAGAAGAAAGAATAAGGAAAAGCAAGAAGAAGAAGAAGATGAGCATGTTGGACAATTATGACCCATAGCATCACTATTTGTACAGAACATGGTGTTGTTGTATAAATTAACTATGTGACAAAGGAAATTGCCCTTTTATCATTGGTAATTGGATTACCTAGATATATAAATGATAAAAAGTCCATATGATTAGTTCCAGATTGAGATGATATGAGACAGTATCAATCCACGAAGGTTTAATCATTAAATATCCCTAGTCGGAGTATTATCGAGATTGGACATCGATAATACGTAAAAGACTAGTATTACACTTGTGCGCGTTGTGGGAGCATAACGACATAGTTCTCATATATTTGGGTATAGGATACTCATGCAAGTGTAATATGAGGTTGTGTTTACCGATGGTACGGGAACAGCTTCACTCTGGATAGACCCCTCAGAATTCCATTAGTAGTATAACTATGTGTCTATGGAAGTCCGAATCAGGGTAGGTGTATTTGGTCTTTACCTGAGACTTGCACCGCTAATACTTGCGACAATCAATATGCTTTGGTTTTGGTCGTCCAGGGCTTTAACAGGTTCTGTGTACGCCTCTTTTGGGTATAGTGAGAATCGTAGTGTATTGGGTGTGATGTCAAGACGGAAGTATCACACCAGTCATAGTGGAGATGATGATCACGTAGGATACGGATCTGGTGCTCTTTTGTACTGCAGACATCGGGATAATATGACTAGGTCATGATTATCTGATTATAGAGACTAGTTATCAGAGATCCGATAAGTGCTTTGTACGGGCAGACACAATTCCAGCCCCAAGCCTTGCACGTGACATCCGATGCTGGATCGTAATAAGGAATACTACGTATACTACGACTGATATAAATCACATATTCCTTTAAGGATATTTCTGGAGAATTGGGTATGCACGGTGCTTTGCTAGAAGCCAATCATGTCTTGTAAATCGGTAAAAACGTAGTACTAGGTACGTTCATGTTCGGATAGTACGACGACCGTATTTACTGCCAACATATCTGGGGATCTCATGGGTCGCTTCCCGAAGATTCACCGATAACGTATGACTCGCACTTTATTAATCTGGATTAATTATAAGAGAGAGAAAATTAATCTGGGATTAATTACAGAAATATTTTATCTGGGATAAAATATTATTTAAAGAGAGAGAACGATTAATTTGGAATTAATCGATAAAATAATTTATTCGATATATTATACGAAATTGGATTTCGACGCGGAATTAAAATTATATTTTAATTCGTGCGAACGAGTTAATTTAGAATTAATTCATTAGCGACGTGAATAGTAATTTTGCTAGACATAATTATTTAATTAAATTTGATTTAATTACGTCGCAACGAAAAATTTTGTTAATTCGGAATTAGCGAACCCGAGCCCGGGAGTGTTTGCGGGCCCACTCATATTTCGAATTCAAGTGCGGCCCACAAGTCACATCTAGCGTCAAATCACTAGTCAATCAAGTGATGGAAGTCACATCACTTTGAGTGAAGTGAGGCTTGTCATCATTGATTGATGTGAATAGTGATGGTGGTGGTTGGAAGGTATTAATTGCCTTTTGGCTCCAAACTTTAGTTGACCTTTCTGAAAGGCAAATACCAAATTTTTGGAAATCAATTACTTGGTAATTGTTTTTGGAAACAAACACACCGAACAACACTCTCTCTCTCTCTCTCCTTCTCTTATTCTCGGCCAAGGGCCATCTTCTTCCCTTTTGTTTCAACAAAATCGAGAGTTGAAGAAGATCAAGAAATTTTTGTGGCAAATTTTTCTTATGCTAGCACATGAAGAGTCATCCAAAGGTGATAGGGAAACAAACCCTTGAGCATGGAATCACCACACAAAGCTTGGAGCTTGGGGGACATCCATGGAGGTTGACCGAATTCTTAAGGAACACAAAGAGGCCCATTACCGAGAGCCTTTAGGAGAAGAAAAGATTTTTGTGTTCGGCGCATCGTAAAAGCCGATCAATGTAAGTATGATTCCGTCATTCTTTATTGAGTATTCGCACATGTTTCATTGCTTGAATTGATCTTGGGACTAATATAGAAACCCAACAATGGTATCTTGAGCCATTTGAGCATGAAATTTGATTATGGTAAAATTTGGGTAAATTGGATTTGAGCATGTTTTGACTAAATTACTTGTTTGAGCATGCTTGTAGATGGATGACTTGGAGTTGTTTGTGATCAATTTTGTGAAAAATGGATTGGATCAATTTTCCCCAAAAATGTAGGCTTGGCCGAAACATATTGGTGCCCTAATGTCATGGAATTTTTTTTATTTTTAATCATTGGATGAGTTGAAATCATTAGGGAAATGTTTATTTAGGATTCAATTGGATTGAAATCGAATCGGACAATAAAAACCCTAAAATGTCGTGACTTGTATGCATGGAAAATGATTGATTTTTGATTCAAATGTGTTGGACATGTTTTGATGATAATAAGCATAATTAATTGTGTAAATTGATGTTTTGGAAATATTAATTTGGTTAATTAATTATGGCATACACTTTGGTTAATTAATTATGAAATTTGGAATTTTGGAATTAAATTAATTGGGCTCATTTTGGAATTGGGCTTGTAAAAGTTGTATTTGGGCTTAATGGGCTTGGTTGGGCCAAGTTTGGTTTATGCTAATTGGTTGGATCCAATTGGGCCCAAAACCATATCCATAAAGTCAGAATATGACTTAATGGACCTTTAATTTTAATTGAGCCTAGTGGGCCTAAATTGGTTTCTTGGCAAATAAGGGTGATTCCTTAAATGGGCTTTGGTATTTGGGTTTGACCCATGTTGACCAAAGTTCAAGCCTTTAGAAATTAATTGAAAGCCCATTGGACTTTAATTAAATTAACATTGGATGTTAATTGGGCTTTGAGACCCGTAACAATTAGATTTAGAATCTAAGTCGAAAAGGCACATTAAAAAGTGTAATTATTTAATTTAGAATTAAATAAGGAATTAGTATTAAATACAAATTGAATTGGATTTGATGTTGTAGTTTAATATAATTCAAGAATTCGTATTTTGAGTACTTATTCCCAAAACGAGTCGGACTCGCGCAAAATCACATAGTTGTTTGAAGATTGGATGGTCATTAATTTTCAGATTAATTAATTGGATTAGATTGATTGATAACATGCTTTGTGTGAATACATGGATGCGATGTATGAATAATGTATATCATATGGATATTAGATGGGTGAGGGCAATTTTGGAAATTGTTGTAATAAATTTAGAATTTATTATTTGGACCTGCATGTCCAGCCTATTACCTCTTGACTCTTTGTATTTCACTTTTCACCTATTCCCATCAATGTAAATGAGGTTTCTTTAGAAGTGTTATGTAATTGGGTAGAAGTAATACTTGTGCTAGCGGGAGAGATGAAAGAGAGAGATTTGTTCTAGGATAATGTGTTAAGTATCCATCCGCATATCATTATTATATTTACTTACGCGCCTTATTATGTGTTTAGAATGCATGTTTAAGGGTGTACGATGATGAGACATTAACAAAGATAATTAATTGGTTGACAATTACGCGAAAAACCCTCACTACATATTAAGCGTTTTTCCTTCCATTGAGTGATTCTTACTCAAGATCTAAGATTGCCACTGGTTTGTTGGCCAAAGTCAAGACCTTTGTCTGTCGCGGATGTGTTTGAATCATGAAGGCTTTGTTCCATATCGGTGTCTTGTCTAAGTTGTGATTTTTTAGCCAAATTCAAGATCACTTCTTGTCCATCGACATCGATTACGAAGCTTTCCATAGTCAATGGGTCCATGCTTAACTGTGATCATAAGTTTGTTGTGCCAAAGCCAAGGTTTAATTGATTCAGAGGAAAAAGGTTAGGGAATATATTGGATATATTGGCATATATAAGATATATGTTTCGGACTTGGATGTCCACCTACTGGATCTAGGAATTGGATGAAATCCAATTGATCTTAGAGATCTACCTAGTTAATTATCATACAATTTGTTAGCCAAAGTCAAGATTGTGTGTTATTTAACGGGATCCTAGCCCACTAGGAAACAAGGTTTCCCGAGTACTCCACAGAGGGTTAGAGGCTCGCCGAAAAATAGTGGGAGGCAAGTATTAAATTTGCAATATTCGTTTAGTTACATGCCAATACGCGCTCATTTCAATTTTTCGTCAATAAATTAATATATTAGTTGGACTAATATTTAATCGTTGTTTTAATTAACAAATGGACTGTATTCAAACTATTTCAATTATAGTTGATTATATAATTGGATTATAGTAATCAATATATTTGAATTTAACCAATTAAATTATAGTTGATTATATAGTTGGACTATAGTAATCATTATATTTAATAGTACCTAAAATCGTTGATTGGATAGTTGGACTATAACAATCAGGATAACTGAAAGATTAGTGTTTAAAACATAATCCTAGGTGAAAATGTCATTAAACGACTTTAATTTTCAAATTGGGAATAAAATCTCAGGATAGTCCCGGAGACCCAGAAGTTATTTTATTTGATAGAAGGACGTCTCGAGACTATGCCCGGAGTTGAGCAAATAGTAGAACATGATATTTGGAATAATCATGTGATGATAACTTTAGTGCTTAATCTGTTATGCTTACCGCAAAGACTCCTTAATTTCTTATTCAGAACTAAGGATTAGATTCTTATAGTATGATAATGAAATTGAAGGATCTTCATAGATCTATCCTTAGATCTTAGAAGTATAAATTGCAATAGAAAACTCTTGGAGAGTTAATGGTTATACTCAATGAGACAAAGCCAGAGTTTTCAATAGGGCAAGAACGCAAATGCGCATCTTACTTCGACATCCCAGAAGGCCAAGGCTTGGCCAAAGGCTTATGAGGTGTGGAAAAGGGGCAAAGGCAAAATCATTATAATCTTCTGGGAAGACATCGACACATCCCAGATGTCTGCCTAAACTGTGGAAACGGGGTCACTGGAAGTGTGACTGCCGTATGGACAAGACAGACATGAAGGAAATGAAGAGGGGCAAGGCTCCGGCTTCAACCATGTTTGTCATAAACATGTTCGCTACTAGTATTAAAATTGGATTTTAGATACTGAGTGTGGTACATAAATATGTACTGATGTGCAGAATCTGCTGACAAGTAGGATACTGACTTCAGATGAGATTGATCTGCAAATCAGAAACGGGACGAGAGTCGCTGTTTTGACAGTAGAAACCTAAGTTTAGGAACTATCCTTCGGGTATGTACTTAAATTAGGAAACTATTAAAATGTAACTAGTTTGACTATAAACATTATCTCTATATCATGGTTTAACCCGTTGCGGGTATACCTTTATATTCTAGAATAGTAATGTGTTTTATTTTATAAAGATGATTTGAGATAACACACATTAGATGTGAATACAGTTTTTATATTTTGAATATAAATAAATCTCATACATATAAGAGGACAAACAAATAGCTCAACTGAATTAATCGGTTGAGACTTATTGTGGCATTGTTGTCTGGGACACATTAAACAAGACTCGTATATCCACACTTTCGAAGAGTGGATACTAGGACGGATTTGATTTATTCAAATAATGTCTACGAATCTAGTTTATTAGGCAGAGTCCTTAAAACACCTTTTACTTGATAAAAGTGCAAGTGCCATCGATCTGCTAGCCCTTGTTCATAGTGACGTAAGTGGGCCCATGTCTAGCTAGGCTAGATGTGGATATGAATATTTCGTGACCTTTACGGATGTGGCATCGTATTATGGTTATGTGTTTCTTTTGAAACACGAATCAGAAACTTTTGATGAATTCAAAGAGTTTCGACACGAAGTAGACAAACAGATCGGCTAAAGTATTAAAACCGTCACGGTTAAACCATGGTGGAAAATACTTAAGCAATAAGTTTCTCAAATACTTGAAAAAATATAGTACTCTTTCAATGAGGTCCCCTCCCGGAACACGTCAGTTTGACGGTGTGTCCAAATGGAGAAACCGAATTTTGTTGGACATGATAAGGTTAATCATGAGTCGCTCTGAGCTACCATTTCCTTCAAATGATACACATTAACAGTGCAAAACTTATTTTGAATAAGGTTCCATAAAAATGTTTGACAGATTTCATATTAGATATGAACAAAAGAAACTGGATTTTCTCAATCCTGAAGATTTGGGTATGCAAGACATATGTTTGGATTATACCAAACTAGAACCCAAATCGGATAAGTGCCTAAGTTGTGGGTTATCCTAGGGAAACCTAAGTTAATACTTACACAACTCACTAGAGAACAATATAATTGTTACTCACCATGCGGTTTTCCTAAGAGGAATACCAATATGCAGTGGTAAGTGGGAGGAAAGTAAAACTCGATGAAAATTGGAGTAATACTGTTCCAAGCACTGATTCCTTAATGAAACACAAATAGTTCATCAAGGATGAAACTATACCAATAATCTTCGAATACACAAGAACCGCACAAGTCGGAGAGAGTTAGAAAACAACCTGGGGTATGGGTTTCTGATCTCACCTCAAAAAATGTCAATCTTATTGAGGAATACGAACTGACTACGTATGAGGAAATGATACAAGGTATCGACTCCCTATTATGGCAAAGTGACATGAAGTCCGAAATGGATTCCATGTATACCAACCAAGTTTGGACACTGGTTGATGTACCAGAAGGCATTGTGCCTATTGGTACTGTATAAGTCTTCAAGGAAGACAACATGGAAGGCAACATACCAACGTACTAAGCTGGGCTTGTAGCGAAAAGGTATCGTTATCAACATTGTGTCGATTACGACAAAACCTTTTACTCGTTGCCCTGGTTAAATCCATCTGGATAATGCTTGTTAATGCTGCATGTTTCATTTATGAAATATGGCAGCTGAACGTCAAAATCGCTTTCGTTAAACGGAAACCTTTTGAAGGATGTTTATAAACATCTTGATGGTTTTGTCGTACTAAAACGAGCAAACAAGGTTTGCAAGTTAATTCGATCCATTTATGGATTGAAGCAAACATTACGTTCTTGGAATTATCGTTTTGATGTAATCATAATGGTATATGATTTAATTCAAAACGAAAATGATTCTTGTGTATATAAGGAGGTTAGTGGGAGAGCACTAACAGTGATGTCCTAAATAATGATGATATGTCATTTCTTGGAAATGATATTCCCATAATACAATCGGTGAAAGCTTGGCTTTCATGAAAATTATTCGTAGGATCTTGGGAGAAACAATAATTATTCTAGGAATAAAGATCTGCTAAAATAGATCTAAAAGTTGTTGGCACTCTCCGATAACTTGTACATTGAAACGCATGTACGCGACCTGGTGTCTCATATGATTTGAGCATATGGAGTCACAATCAGGCCAATCCAAGTGATAGTCACTGGATTGATGTTAAGAACATCCTTAGTATCTTAGATGAACTAAGGATGCTTTCTTATACTATGGAGAATGAGAACTTGAAGTGACTGGGTTCACTGCTGCAAGTTTCCTAACCGATAAAAATGACTATAAGTTGTAACAAAGGTACTAAAAAGTTTGAATAACGGAACAGTGAGCTGGAAATCTTCCAAGCAAGATACTATTACCGAATAAACAACAAAAGTGGATTATTGCTGCAGCTAAGGCAGCAATAGAAGCCCTTTGACTCGATAATAATCCTAATTATATTAGGAATAGTTCAGTTAGCAGCTGAGCTAGGCTACAGCACAGCTAAAGAATTAATGGTCTCATCAACGATCCAGATATATACTTCAAATATTCGTGGCGATGTGATGATCGAATAAATCACATCAGACGATAATCATGCAAATCCGCTGACAAAGCATTTTCTCAACAGAAGTTTGAGCGAATCATACATAGTTCGGGTGTAGGACATTTGAGTGATTGGCTATAGGCCAAGTGGGAGATTGTTGGACAATTATGACCCATAACATCACTATTTGTACAAAACATGATGTTGTTGTACAAATTAACTATGTGACAAAGGAAATTGCCCTTTTATCATTTGTAATTGGATTACCTAGATATATAAATGATAAAAGGACCTTATGATTAGTTCCGGATTGAGATGATATGAGACAGTATCAATCCACGAAGGTTTAATCATTAATATCCTTATTTGGAGTATTATCGAGATTGGACATCGATAATGCGTAAAAGACTAGTATTACACTTTGCGCGTTGTGGGAGTATAACGACATAGTTTCATATATTTGGGTATAAGATACTCATGCAAGTGTAATAGGAGGTTGTGTTTACCAATGGTACGGGAACAGCTTCGCTCTGGATAGACCCATCAGAATTCCATTGGTAGTATGACTATGTGTCTATGGAAGTCCGAATCAGGGTAGGTGTATTTGGTCTTAAACTGAGACTTGAACCGCTAATGCTTGCGACAATCAATATGCTTTGGTTTTGGTCGTCCATGGCTTTAACAGGTTCTGTGTATGCCTCTTCTAGGTATATTGAGAATCGTAGTGTATTGGGTGTGATATCAAGACGGAAGTATCACTCAAGTCATAGTGGAGATGATGATCACGTAGGATACGGAACTGGTGCTCTTTTGTACTGCAGTCATCGGGATAATATGACTATGTCATGATTATCTGATTATAGAGACTAGTTACCAGAGATGATATGTGCTTCGTACGGGGCATACATAATTCCAGCCCCAGGCCTTGCACGTGACATCCGATGCTGGATCGTAATACGCAATACTAGTATACTACGCCTGATATAGATCACATATTCCTTAAAGGATATTTCTGGAGAATTGGGTAGGCACGGTGCTTTGCTAGAAGCCAACCATGTCTTGTAAATCGGTAAAAGCGTATTACTAGGTACGTACGTGTTCGGATAGTCCGACGACCGGATTTACTGCCAACATATCCGGGGATCTCATGGGTCGCTTCTCGAAGATTCACCGATGACGTATGACTCGCACTTTATTAATCTGGGATTAATTATAAGCGAGAAAAAATTAATCTGGGATTAATTACGGAGATATTTTATCTGGGATAAAATATTATTTAAAGAGAGAGAACGATTAATGTGGAATTAATCGATAAAATAATATATATTGATATATTATACGAAATTGGATTTCGACGCGGAATTAAAATTAGATTTTAATTCGGCGAACGAGTTAATTTAGAATTAATTCGTTAGCGACGTGAATAGTAATTTTGCTAGGCACAATTATTTAATTAAATTTGATTTAATTACGTCGCAACAGAAATTCGTTAATTCGGAATTAGCGAACCCGAGCCCGAGAGTGTTTGCGGGTCCACTCGCATTCCGAATTCAAGTGCGGCTCACAAGTCACATCTAGCGTCAATCACTAGTCAATCAAGTGATGGAAGTCACATCATTTGAGTGAAGTGATGCTTGTCATCATTGATTGATGTGAATAGTGATGGGGTGGTGGTTAAGGCATTAATTGCCTTTTGGCTCCAAACTTTGGTTGACCTTTTTGAAAGGCAAATACCAAATTTTTGGAAATCAATACTTGTAATTGTTTTTTGAAACAACCATCGAACACCACTCTCTCTCTCTCCCCTTCTCTCATTCTCTCTCGGCTAAGGGCCATCTTCTTCCTTTTGTTTCCACAAAACCGAGAGTTGAAGAAGAAGAACAAGAAATTTTTTTGGCAAATGTTTCTTATGCTAGCACATGAAGAGACATCCAAAGGTGATATGGAAACAAACCTTTGAGCATGGAATCACCACACAAAGCTTGGAGCTTGGGGGATATCCATGGAGATTGACCGAATTCTCAAGGAACCCAAAGAGGCCCATTGCCGAGAGCTTCGAGGAGGAGAAAAGATTTTTGTGTTGGACGCATCGCAAAAGCCGATCAATGTAAGTATGATTCTGTCATTCTTCATTGAGTATTCACACATGTTTCATTGCTTGAATTGATCTTGAGACTATTTTCCTTATAACTAGATTAAATGTATCCTATTTAAATTTAAATTTTAGATTTTTAATTTATTTAGAAATAATTCAATTTTAGTTTGTATCCTAATCATAGAAGGTTACTTAATTTAAATTTATTTTAAAGATATATTCATAATGTAGTTAGAATTTAATCTCTTCATATATTTTAATTGTACTAGGATGCATTAACTGTAATAATATTAAATCCCTTAATTAAATTTAATATTAATCAATTTTTTTAAAAAATTAAAATTATTATATATATTAATATAAATATAAATTCTTTTTTTATTCTGTTTCATTTCGACTGTTGATGTCTGCATCTCATGCTGACGTGAGCGGCCAGTTAATCTTTTTTGTTATTTTTGCTGACATCAGTATGACATCATCATATGACATCACAGCTTGGACCGGCCACATCTGCTGCTGGTGTTAACACCACGTCGCTATTCCTCACGGAACAGTGTTGTGGTTTTAATATATATATATAAATTAATTTTAATTTTAATTTATTTATGTAACGATAATAACTTAACAGAAATAACAGAAGTTCGAGTGCGAAATTTCTAAAGCTTAAAGACACTAAAGATAGATCGAAAGGCGAAATGGGCCTAAGTGGGCTTATAAACCTTGTAGGAAATTGGTTACTGTGCGGGGTACATTAGGTAAATATCTAGGGTGCATTTAATAGTGAGTTATTAACCACAACCCCACTAATTTGTTAAATACACCCAAGCCTAGGTTGAGTACAAACAAAACCCCAAATAAGCTTGTTCAAGCCAACCAAAAAAAATCAAAAGAAGGCTTAGCCCATTTTCTCCCTCTAGTTTCGGCCCACATGGCCTTTTATACTTTAAACTCCCTAGACTTTGTAGACTATTCAAAATAAGACTTGAAATCAAATGAAATCCACCTTAACACCATCTTTCATTAGGGAGTCGAAACGTGAAGGTGGAGGAGGAGGAAAGACCTTGCAACTTTAGTCAAGAATTTTGAAGAAACAGTTAAAAGAATCAAGTACAACTAAGGTTAAGAGAATGAATTCAAGCCATAGAGATCATATGGAGCAAGAATTAAGGATGATAAAAGTATGAGAAATCTTGTCCTATAATTTGTAATCTTGAAATTTTAATGGTTTAATTATGATATGTGAAGCTTGTGATGATAATGATGATGATATTGAATGATAGAATGAATGAATAGCGTTTTGTTTATGATACTAATTTTTGGCAGTAAAGGGAAGATATGATGGTCTAATTAATGCGTGAATAAGGAGTGAGCAAGTTTTGGTTGATGTGATGAAGTAGAAATGATGAGTAGTCTTGTAAGAAAATGAAAATTAGATAGTGACATTAAGGGAAAGTTTCAGCCAGTGATGAAAGAAGAGAGAGGAGGATCTTTTGGTTGAGTAATGGAAGTTTGAATAAAGTTAAAGAGCACGGGTAATGTGAATAGAAGTAGAACAAACATAAATTGTAGGAATAGTAATATTTCTACAAAGTTCGCACCAAGTGATGGACTAAATAAAATTAAGTAATTATTTATGCATGATAATATGTATTTAACATGATGTTGAGCATGGTGGTGATGGCTAAATTAAGTAAAGTTAATTGAGCATGGAATATAATATTGGCAGCGAGTTGGATTAAGTTAAGTTATGGACATGTCATAAAGAATGGATCATAAGCTGATTTTTTGATGTCCAAATGATGAACTGTAAAACTCTGAGTAAAATAGATATATAAGAGAGTAATATATCCAAAATCCAAAATTGCGGACTTAGGATGAACCCAAACCGAATTTTTGAAGTTGAGTGACATGCTGCCACTGCACCCAGTTTTCTATCCGAACAACCCCTAAATTACGATTTAGAACTTAAGTTTCTGAAATCAAAACTGAGATCCGTAAGAACCGACATAAACTAGACACACAAAGGAAAATTTTATTAGAATTTCAGCATCTGATTCCATTCTAATTAATTTTAGTGAATTTTTGAAGTTAACCATTAAGCATGAGATTTTAACGATTAGCATAATTTGAAATATCGCTACCGTACTTTCGTAATTTCGAATCTACGTCTGTTAAATTCTTTGATAACCTGAGTAACCTTAATTTTTAGTGCATTTGGGATCTCTTCCGTTGTATAGCCTATTTACTATTTAAAAATTATTTTTTATCATGTCTAATGAGTTCGATTTATTATATATTACTGACACGAGCTCACATTGTTAACTATTCCATAGCAATTTTCTAGACAGTCATCAAGCTGTATGAGTGGATATCTATATTTTCTTTATATTTTGATTTACGATTTGATAATGTGATATTTGAATTCATTTTTATAAGTATTTAAAAAGGTAGAATTTCATATATATGTTTTTGAATTAGTTTATGACTATATGATTCCGTCTCGACGCTCGAAAATATTTTTGATGTTTTTAAACTTTAAAACTTTATTTCTGTCGAGATACTTGAAAACCCATTTCCGCCACAATGATTTATAATTTTACGTTTTTGTCCCTCCTAGGATACTTGTATATGTTTCATTCCGGATCCACCGAGACACTTGTTATAGGGTCCTGACCATCACGAAATGGCTAGCCCACTACCCTATGTCGACATGGTCTTGTTCAGATATTGTCCGGTCTTTGCGCGCAACTCGGGTAATGGTCATTTGTTGATTTTGATGAGACTATTTGGAAAAAGCATGATATGAGAATTTGATAATGATTTTAAGATTCTGATGAGTTTATACATAATGAATTTTATTTGATTATGTTATCTTTGGTATCCACTGAGTAGGTTGTTTAAACTATCTTACCCCCAACTCCATAGTTTATTTTGCATGTAGCTTTATCTGATGAGCCATAGCCAAACAGGAGCTTGGGATCGAGGAATTGAGTTTATTACTGTTACTAGACTATGGGTCTGTCATGCTAAGTTTATTGTTCGCATTCAAATAGAATGTATGTATGTCAGTGTAAGTCAAGTTTTAAAACCTCGGTAATCCTGATGACTATTATGTTATAGGACGTATGATACATGATATAAATCATGTTCGAATACATATACACTCATGAAATGATTTTTAGGACATTCGGTAAATTCCTTGCAGTTCCGATACGAAATTCAGTCCAAGATTAAATCCGGACAGCCCATAGTATTTGGGTCGTAATGTTTTCATATGATCTCTGATTGTTATGAACTTTATATCGTTGGAATGATAAGACCGAGACCTACAACTGCTATGTTGGAAATTTTTCCAAATTCGAATCAGAAGAAGGTGAAAATCAAGATATTCTTGACTACTATAGTAAAATATGAGAATGACCTAGATTTTGGGGTGATGTGGCTCAATCCTAGCCACCCATTTCGAAATAAAAATCACCCCATTTGCCTATAGAAAGGGCACTATTCCCTCATCTTCACAAGCCAAAAACATGAATGGCTTATGAGAGGCTTCTCATGCCAATTTTTCTTTTCATATTCACTTCTTCAAGTCATTTTGATCCATTCAAGCTTCATTCCAAGCTTGGTATGTTTATTTTCTCTATTCTCTCTGCTCAATTTTCAGTTGCGAGTAAAGAAATTAAAACCCCCAAATCGCACTTTATAAACCCTAGGGTTTGGTTTTGCTTAATTATCATGAAGAACATTGTTATCATACACTTTGGAAGGTGTTGTGATGGTATTATCATGGAATGAGGCTTTTATGTCTATGAATGTGATGGAGATTAGAGTTTGTGATTTGATAAATGTTTTGTATTTAATTGAGGATATTGCTTGATTTAGGATATAAATAAGTTTATATTGAGTTGAGTTGAAGTTTGGATAAGAGTATTGGATATCACCTTGAGCTTTGTCATTGAGGAATTGATGTTAGGCCCTGAAAACAAACCAATTTTGTGATGTTCAACACCCTGAGTCACGACGCGTAACCAGAAGCTTGTTCATTGCCTCGGTCTAAACTTGTGGAGGTCGCGACACAAAGCATCTCTCTGTCTCGGGCATAATCATATAGGCGTCACGACACGTAGAGTTGGGCACTGTGATGCGGAACAGACCATGCTCTCTGCCTGGTCTTCTTAGGTTGGCACAGCAACAGATAGACCTGGCGTCGCGATGTAAGACAGAAATAATTCCATATCATTTCAGTTTCAACTTTAAATGTTAGAGGTCACCCTAAGGGTTTTGTATCTACACTTATACATGCATCGTGACATGTCGCAAGTATTATACATCATTTGGTGATTATAAATTAGTTGAATGGAGAAACTTAGTATAATTCCGAAGTATATTCAAGATTTATATTCCAACCAAATTTACCGATTATAGATCATCAGTAAGTGGACCCTTTTTCTCAAATTGATTTCGTTTAATTGTTTTGATATTAGACTTACATTGATGAAATTTTAGAAAGATTGATTTCAAAAGCTTGAGTTTTATGATTTTTTGAGGCATAAGGGAAAAACCCACCTCAATTGTAACTTGGTACATACATGGAATTGGCGGGTACATATATCGTGTGCACACAAAACTTTGGACTACAGATGATTAATGCCCATAGATCCCAGATTTTGAGTTAGAAGGGTAGCATAGATCCGCACCCCGGCTCAAGATTTGTGGCTTGGGGAACGACGAGACGTAATGCCCCAAGACCACCAGATGTTTGCGTACGGGGGGACGCCCCCAAGTGCCAAATTTTACGTATAGGGGGACAGCGATACGTAACGCCCCTATGCGCCAATATTTAGATTTTTCAGATGTAGATTTTTCAGAAACATAGTTTTAGAAAAGGATTTTCAGAAACTGATTTTCAGAATGAGTTGAGTTTTCAAATAAGAAAGAGAATTCTAGAAAAGATTATTTTCTATGAGGATTTCTGTTTTTTATAACCATGTATTTTCAGAAAGAATTAGTTTTCATTTCAAATGATCTAACCCCCTCCTAATTTCTTTGTTTTGTAGGTTACTCGGAGGACGAGCTCAGGAGGATGGATATTGATGGTTGTCACTAGGGGTGTTGGGTCCACCAGATCAAGTCAGAAATATTGTCAGTCAGAGTCAAAGTGAAGTCTTGTATCATACAATACTACAGTCTAGATTGTATGCTCTATATGTTAAAGTGTCCATAATATGGTAGTAAAACTATGATATTTTGAGTATATAGTTATGAATGTTAAAATAGATCTTGTGGTATTGAGTTTGAATATGGTCCCAAGTATGAGATCATGTTTAAGATGGGATTAATAGAGTTGATCTGAGTTAGAAAGTCAGAGGCTTAGGGGGATATTGTGGCCTATTCCCTGCTGGTAGCATCCAATGGAGAGGGATGTTACAAAGATGGTATCAGAACATGGTCTAGGTAGTCAGTGACTGCAATGGGTAGAGTGTTGGGGTTTTGTATATATGGTATGTATGAGATGCCCATATGTGAGGTACTACCTCACTAGCATTCAATTCTCAAGTACGTCCTCAAAGACCTATAGACAGGTTAGTAAAAATTCCTAATGTAGTCTAAATTTTTCTTTCTAATGAAAGCAACCCTGATCCATATTCTAGCTAAGAATCCTTCCGTAGTTATCTCGGTTTACTAGCAAGAAGTTCAAGACAAGTTACAAAAATAGATAGTGAAGTTATAAGAATATCTACCCAAGAGAGTAAAAGAGAAATATAAAGCTAAAACAAAAGTATGATGTACAGATGCTTTGAGCAACCAGAAGTAATTAGAGGTAAAAATACGGAATAGATAGATAAGATAGTATCATAACCTATAGTAGTATAGAGAATAGAATAAGCCTGAACAAGAGTAAAATTTCGAGTAGTTCCCTTCAAGCAAGATTCCTTTCTTCCTCAGAAAATTCATTCAGATAGATTCAATAGCATTTGAGTATCTTGTAAGAGATATCAAGATCCCCTGAATAATAAAGGATAGTTAGAAAACATAAGAGCAGTAAGAAAATTTGGATAGTCATTAGTTTTCTGAAAATATGAGATGTCACAAGGATATGAAGATTTTAGATTCCCAAACCCAGGCCCATAAGTAGATAAAATGATTAATTGCTCTAGTCAATAAATTTGATAAAGACAAGGCCCTAAACTTACGAGATTCGAACCTCTAAACGATACCAATTAAGAAATTATCCTGACGGAGTCTATCCCATACCTATTTTACATGAGTAATAGACTATAGCAAGATATATAATACCAGGATAAGGACATAGATACCCGTTGAGATGTAAAGGCTTGTTCCATCATTTACCAGCATAGATGGAGATAACTGTAAAGAAGCCCGACGAAGGTTTATCCTAAGACAGAAACAGAAGACATTGGAAGATAGATCACCTAGAAAATAACTAAGGAGGTTTCTAAGGATAGAAAAGAAAGAAACCATAGGTCAGACCGATGCCAATAGGAAACCATCTGAGATTAAAAGGACAGACTCATAGGATTGGAGACACTCAAGAATTAACAAAAGTATTACTATGAACAACAAGGTTAAACATCATAGTTGTAGCCTATAGCAAGAGCAGATAGTATAAGTCTAGGAAGAAGTCCAGAAGAATAAACCAGCACTAGCCTTAACAGCAGAGTTTAGAGCCAAGATATAAGGTATGGAGATATTAAATGGAGATGCGGAAAGTAATAAAGAAGTTCAGTACATATAGTATCATAGATAATATAGTTTAAAGACAGAAATGATAATGAAGACCTCAGAATAGGTGATAAAAGTTGTGGAACCCTAAGACATGGAGTAGTTGACCCAGGTCCCGGTAAAACGAATGACAACGTTTCCTTCCAGTAGCCCCGACTCTAGTAAGTATATATGCATATAACCAAACCGTCACCGAGCTTAAGTAAATAACATAAATTCATATTCATAGATATCTATAGAATGCATGTACTCATCCCTTAACTTAGAGCCTAGTAAAGAGAGACCAGAAACAATAGTATTTGACATAATAGATGGATCATGAGACGGCTAGATAGGTGAACTAATAAGTTCAGTGGAACATAGATAAGACTCATAAGATGTCAATATTCTATATGAGATAGAATAGTTTGAAGTCACAGTAAATCAAGACAAATCTAGAAGTCATCGTTGAATTGGGAAACCATTAAGGGAGTAAAGGCTCAAAAGAACGAAGAAACTAGAGAGAGCGATTCTTAGGTGTTGGACAATTATGACCCATAGCGTCACTATTTGTACAGATCATGGTGTTGTTGTACAAATTAACTATGTGACAAAGGAGATTTCACTCTTATCATTTGAGATTAGATCACCAAGATATATAAATGATAGGAGGTCCTTATGATTTATTCCTGGTTTGAGAATGATATGAGACAGTATCAGTCCATGAAGGATAAATCATTAAATATCCCTAGTCAGAGTATTATCGAGATCAGACATCGATAAATACGTAAAAGACTAGTATTACACTTGTGTGCGTTGTGAGGGCACAAACAACATAGTTCTCATATATTTGGGTATAGGATACTCATGCAAGTGTAATAGAAGGTTGTGTTTTACCGATGGTACGGGAAACAGCTTCGCTCTGGATAAACCCCCTCGGAATTCCATTGGTAGTATGACTATGTGTCTATGGAAGTCCGATATCAGGGTAGGTGTCATTGGTCTTAACCTGAGACTTACACCGCTAATACTTGCGACAATCAATATACTTTGGTTTGGTCGTCCAGGGCTTTAAATGGTTTCTGTGTACGCCTCTTCTGGGTATATCGAGAATCGTAGTGTATTGGGTGTGATGTCAAGACGGAATTGTCGCTCCAGTCATATGGAGATGATGATCGCGTAGGAATACAGAACTGGTTCTCTAAAAAGGTTGCAACCGTCGGGATAATATGAATTGGTCATGATTATACGATAATAAAGAGACTAGTTGCTCGTAATCCGATATATGCTTCATACGGGGCAGACACTGTACCAGCCCTAAGCCTTGCATGTGATCATCCGATACTGGACAGAAATACGCATTACTACGTATACTACGCCTGATATAGATCCTTATTCCTGTAAGGATATTTCTAGAGAATTGGGTAGTCATGGTGCTTTGCTAGAAGCCAACATTGTCTTGTAAATCGGTATAAACGTAGTACGAGGTACTTACGTGTTCGGATAGTCCGACGACCGAATTTATTGCCAACATATCTGGGGATCTCATGGGTCGCTTCCCGAAGATTCAGCGATGACGTATGACTCGCACTTTTAATTAATCTGGGATTAATAAGATGAGAGATAAAATTAATCTGGGATTAATAGCAGAGATATTTTATCTGGGATAAAATATCATAGAAAGAGAGGAAATGATTAATTTGGAATTAATCGATTAATTAATATATTCGATATATTATACGAAATTGTATTTTGACGCGGAATTAAAATTAGATTTTAATTCGGGTGAATGAGTTAATTTAGAATTAATTCATTAGCGATGTGAATAGTGATTTCGCTAGGCATAATCATTTAATTACGTCTCAACAAAAAATTCGTTAATTTGGAATTAGCGAACCCGAGCCTGGGATTGTTTGCGAGCGTATTCGCATTTTGAATTCGAGTGCGGCACGTAATTCAATCAAGCGTCAAATCATTAGTCGCATCAAGCGTTAAATCGCTAGTCACTTCAAGCGTCAAATCACTTGTCACTTTGAGTGATGTGACTTGACAACTTGATTGAAAGTTGTGACTTGATGGGAGTTGTTGAAAAGCTTTTGAAAGCTAGATTGACGTTTAATATTTTAAATGTTTTGGTATATGTTGAATTGATTTTAGAAATCAATTAACCATTACACATTTTCAAATCTCTCTCTCTCTTTCCTCTCTTCATCTACACGCCCAAGGGGCTGAATATTACTTCACTGGTTTTACCTAAAAATCGTGAGCAAGGGAAGCAAGTGTGGGAAATTTGTGGCAAATTTCTCGAGAGCTAGCACTCCGAGAGACATGCGAAGGTGATAGGGAAGTCCACCCATGAGTCGGGAATCATTTGACGAAGCTTGGAGCTTGGATTCTTGAAGATTGATGGCCGAAAATGGTAGACTGTAGCAGCTCATTGTCGAGCACTTCCAGTGGGCAGAAATCAGATTTTTGTTGCCTCTCGCGTCACTCAACCGCTCGAATTGAGTATTCTGTAACTCCTCGTTGTATTCGCACTTGTTTCATGCTTGTTTAATGATCTTGGGAAGCTTAGTAAACTCCAACAATGGTATCATGAGCAAGGTTGAGCATGAAAATATTTTAGGGCTTAAAATTTGGGTAAAATTGATTTTGAGCATGAATAATGAAATTAGATGATTTAATATGCTTAATTGATGTTTTATGGATGATTGATTGGATCAATTTGATTAAATTATGTTTGGAACAAATTTCCCCAAATTTTATGGATTGGCCGAAAATGGGCATGGCCTAAATTGTCTTGGATTTTTTGATTTTGATCATTGGATATGTTGGAAATCATTTGGGGATATTGATTTAATGTTGAATTTAATTTAATTGGATTGAATTTGATTTGGGCATAAAATTCCCCCTTGGCCGAGACTAAAATAGCATTTCTATGGGTTTGATTTTTGTTAAATTGTGTTGGACATAATTTAATAATGATAAGCATGATCAATTAGGCTAATTTGATGTTTTGGAAATATTGATTTGGGTGATTAATTGTGTTATACACTTTAGGATTAATTAGATTATGAAATTGGACTTTTATGATTTAATTAATTGGGCCTTAAATTGAATTGGGCTTGTTATGTTGTTATTGGGCTAATTGGGCTTGGTTGTACCAACTTAGGTTTAGGCCAAATGGATTGGATCCGATTGGGCCAAAAACCGTTTCCATAAAGCCCAAATGCGACTAATGGACCTTTAATTATTTAATTGGGCCTAATGGGCCTAAATTGATTTCTAGGCTTATGGGGTTACTCCTTGATTGGACTTTGGTTATTGGTTTAACCCGATTTGGCCAAAAGTCCACGCCTTAAGAAATTAATAAAAGCCCATTGGATTTTAATTAAATTAACGTTGGACGTTAAACGGGCTTTGAGACCCGTAACGATTAAATTTGGAATTTAAGTAGTAAATGTTTATTAATAAAGTGTAGTATTTAATTTGGAATTAAATAAGCGAATTAGTATTAAATACAAATTGAATTGGATTTAATTTTGTAGTTGAATTTAATTCGAGAATTCGTACTTTGAGTACTAATTCGCAAAACGAGTTTGACTCGAGCAAAATCAAATCGTTGTTTGAACATTGGATGGTCACTAATTATCAGATTAATTAATTTGATTAGATTGATTGATAACATGCTTGTGTGAATACATGGTTGCGATGCTTGAATAATGTATATCAGATGGATATTAGATGGGTGGGGCAATTTTAGAAATTATTGTAATAAATTTGGAATTTATTAATTGGACCTACGTGTCCAGCCTATTACCTCTCAACTCTGTGTATTCTCTTCTCACTCATTCCCCTCAATGTAAATGAGGTTTCTTTAGAAGTGTAGTGTAACGGGTAGAAGTAAATACTTGTGCTAGCGGGAGAGAGAAAGAGAGAGATTTGATCTAGGATCAATGTGTAAAGTATCCATCTGCATATCATTATTACTTTATTTATACGCGCTTTATTATGTTTTTAGAATGCATGTTTAAGGGTGCATGATGATGAGACCTTAACAAAGATAATTAATTGGTTGCCAATTTACACGCGAAAAACCCTCAAAAATATTAAGCGTTTTTCCTTCCATTGAGTGATTCTTACTCAATATCTAAGAATGGCATTGGTTTGTTGGCCAAATTCAAGGCCTTTTTCCATCGAGGATGTGTTTGAATCACGAAGGCTTTGTTCCATATTGGTGTCTTGTCCAAGTTTTTGTTTGTTGGCCAAAGTCAAGACCACTTCTTGTCCATCGACATTGATTACGAAGCTTTCCATGGTCAATGGGTCACGCTTGAGTGGGATCACTAAGTTTGTTGTGCCAAAACCAAGACTTAGTTGATTCAGAGGAAAAAGGTTAGGTAATATATTGGATATATTATCATATATAAGATATATGTTTCAGACTTGGATGTCCCCCTACTGGATCTAGGAATTGGATTGGATCCAATTGATCTTAGAGATCTACCTAGTTAATTATCATACAATTTGTTGGCCAAAGTCAAGATTGTGTGATATTTAACAGGATCCTAGCGCACTAGGAAACACGGTTTCCCGAGTACTCGACAGAAGGTTAGAGGCTCGCCGAAAAATAATGGGAGGCAAAAATTGAATTTGCAATATTCGTTTAATAACTTGCCATACGCGATCAAAAAAATATCATTCGTCAAATAAATTATATGTTAGTTGGACTAATTTTTAAACGTTGTTTTAATTAACAGTTGGACTGTATTCAAATAATTCATTTATAGTTGGTTATATAATTGGATTATAGTAATCAATATATTTGATTTAATTAATTATAGTTGATTAAATAGTTGGACTATAGTAATCATTATAATTAATAGTACTTAAATCGTTGATTAAATAGTTGGGCTATTAGAATCAAGAAATAAATTGAAATATTGGCATTTAAAACATAATCATAGGGAAAATGTATTCAAATGGTTTAATTTTCAAATTGAGAATAAATTTCAGGATGGTCCTGGAAAATAATAAGTTACTTATTTGATAAAATAACATATTATGCCTAAGCCTGGAGTGAAGCAAATAGTAGAGTATAATCCTTGGAAGATATATGTAATGATAACTTTAGTGCTTAATCCATTAAGCTTGTCGCAGTAGACTCCTTAATTTCTGAATCAGAACTAAGGATTAGATCCTTAAAGTATGATAATGAAATTGAAGGATCTTCATAAATCTATCTTTAGATTTTAGAAGTACTAAATTGCAATGAATAACTTTTGGAGAGTTAATGACTATTCTCAAGGAGATAAAGTCAAACTTTGCAATTAGGCAAGTAGCGCAAGGCACACCTTACCTCAATATTGTAGAAACCCTGGGCTTGGCCAAAGGCTTCTGGATTGTTGAAAAGGGCAAAGGCAAAATCATTATAATCTTCTGGGAAGATAAATGACATATCCCAAAATGTCTGCCTAAATGTGGCAAACGGGATCGCGGAAGTGTGACTGCCGTTTGGACAAAGCAGACATGAAGGAATTGAAGACGATCAAAGCTCTAACTTCAAATATGTTTGTCAAGATTATGTTCACCACTAGTATTGAAATTGGATTTTAAATACTTAGTGTGGTACATAAATATATACTGATGTTCATAATTTTCTATGAGCAGGATACTGACATCAATTGAGATTAATCCGTGGATCGGAAACGGGAAGAAAGTCGTTGTTTTAACCGTAGATACCTAAGTTCAGGAACTACCATTCGGGTGTGTACTTAGATTAGGAAACTGTTATAATGTAACTTGTTTGACTAGAAACATTATCTATGTATCAGTGTTTAACCCGCTGCGGGTGAACCTTTATATTCTAGAACACTAAAATGTTTTATTATATAAAGATGATATTGAGATAAACACATTAGATATGAATAACAAAATTTATATTTTTGAATATAAATAAATCTCAAACGTATAACATGACAAACAAATAGCTCAAACTGATTTGATCAGAAAAACATATTGTGGCATTGTTGTCTGGGACACAATTAAACAAGACTCGTATATCCGCACTTTTGAAGAGTGGATACTCGGACATATTTGATTTAAATCAAATAAAGTCTACGAATCTAGTTTATTGGGCAATGTGCCTAAAACACCTTTATTTGGTAAAAGTGTAAATGCCACCGATCTGTTAGCCCTAGTTCATGGTGAAGCAAGTGGGCCCATGTCTAGCTAGGCTAGAGGTGGAGATGAATATTTCGTGACCTTTACGGATGTGGCATCGCGTTATGGTTATGTGTATCTTTTGAAGAACACAAATCAGAAACTTTTAAGTTTCGACACGAAGTAGACAAACAGATCAGCTAAAGTATTCAATCGTCACGGTAAGACCATGATGAAAATACTTAAGCAATAAGTTTCTAAAATACTTGAAAGAGTATAGTATTATTTCAATGAGGACTCCTCCCGAACACGTCATCATGACAGTGTGTCCGAAATGAGTAACCGAATTTTATTGGACATGATAAGGTTAATCATGAGTCGCTCTGAGGTACCATTTCCTTCAACGGATACACATTAACAGTGCATAACTTATTTAGAATAAGGTTCCATAATAATCTGTTTGACAAATTTCATATTAGATATGAACATGAAAGAAACTAGGTTTCTCATTCCTGATTATTTGGGATGCTAGGTATATGTTTGGATGATACCAAACTAAAACCCAAATTGGATAAGTACCAATTTCTAGGTTATCATAGGGATACCAAAGTATAGTACTTATACAACTCACAAAGAGAACAATTAATTGTTGCTCACTATGCGGTTTTCATAAGAGGAATATCTATATGCAGTGGTAAGTGGGAGGATAGTAAAACTCGATGAAAATCGGAGTTATACTGTACAAGGCACCGATTCATAATGGAACATAAATAGTTCATCAAGGATGAAACTATATTATTAATCTTCGAATACACAAGAACCGCGTATGTCGGAGAGAGTGAGAAAACAACCTGGGGTATGGGTTTCTGATCTCATCTCATAAAGATGTTAATCTTATTGAGGTACACCAACTGACTACGTATGAGGAAGTGATACAAGGTATCGAATCCCTGTTATGGTAAAATGCCATAAATCCGAAATGGATTCCATGTACATCAACTTAGTTTAGAACTAGTTGATGTACCGCAAGGCAATGTGCCTATTGGTACTTTATAAGTCTTCAAGGAAGATATACATGGAAGGCAACATACCAACGTATAAAGCTAGGTTTTTAGCGGAAAGATATCGTTATCAACATTGTGTTGATTACAACGAAACCTTTTACATGTTGCCACAATAAATCCATTTGGATAATGCTTGCTAAAGCTGCATGTTTCATGTATGAAATGTGTCAGCTGAATGGCAAAATCACTTTCCTGAAAAGGAAACCTTTTGGAGGATGTTTACAACATCCTGTCGGTTTTGTCGTACCAAAACTAGCAAACAAGGTTTGCAGGTTATTCGATCCATGTTTGGATTAAAGCAAGCATTAGGTTCTTGGAATTATCGTTTTGATGTAATCATAATAGTTTATGATTTAATTCAAAACGAAAAATGATTCTTGTGTATATAAGGAGGTTAGTGGGAGCTCACTGACAGTGGCTGTCTTATAAAATAATGATAATATGTCATTTCTTAGAAATGATATTCCCATATTACAATTGGTAAAAGCTTGGCTTTCATGAAAATTCTCCGTAGAATTATTGGGAGAAACAACTTTTATTCTAGGAATAAAGATCTACTGGGATAGATCAAAAAGTTGTTGAAACTCTTTGAGAAATCGTACATTGAAAAATGTATGTGACCTGGTGTCTCATACGCTTTGAGCATATGGATTCACAAACAGGCCAATCCAAGTGATAGTCACTGGATTGATGTTAAGAACATCCGTTAGTATCTTAGAGAACTAATGATGCTGTCTTAAACTATGGAGAAGGAGAACTTGAAGTGACTGAGATCACTGTTGCAAGTTTCCTAACCGATTAAGATGACTAAAATTCACAAACGGTACTATAAAGTTTGAATAACGGAACAGTGAGTTGGAAATCTTCCAAGCAAGATACTTTTACCGAATAAACAACTAATGCGGGTTATTGCTGCAGCTGAGGTAGCAATAGAAGCCTTCTGGGTCGACAATAAATCTAATTAGATTAGATATAATTATGTTAGCAGCTGAGCTAGGCGTCAGCACAAGCTAAAGAATTAACGGTCTCATCAATGATCCATATATATACTTTAATATTCATCTGATTCGTTCGGATCATACATCGTGGCGATGTGATGATCGAATAAATCGCATCAGATGATAATCATGCAAATATACTGACGAAAGCCTTTTCTCAGTAATTTAAGCCAACCGTAAATAGTTCGGGTGTCAGACACTCGAGTGACTGGCTATAGGCCAAGTGGGCGACTGTTGGACAATTATGACCCATAACGTCACTATTTGTACAGATCATGGTGTTGTTGTACAAATTAACTTTGTCACAAAAGAGATTGCACTCTTATCATTTGTGATTATATCACCAAGATATATAAATGATAGGAGGTCCTTATGATTTGTTCCTGGATTGAGAATGATATGAGACAGTATCAGTCCACGAAGGATAAATCATTAAATATCCCTAGTCAAAGTATTATCGAGATCGGACATCGATAAATACGTAAAAGACTAGTATTACACTTGTGCGCGTTGTAAGGGCACAAACGCTATAGTTCTCATATATTTGGGTATATGATACTCATGCAAGTGTAATAGGAGATTGTGTTTTACCGATGGTACGAAAAATAACTTCACTCTAGATAGACCCCTCAGAATTCCATTTGTAGTATGACTATGTGTCTATGGAAGTCCGATATCGGGGTAGGTGTATTTGGTCTTAACCTGAGACTTGCACCGCTAATACTTGTGACAATCAATATACTTTGGTTATGGTCGTCCAGGGCTTTAACCGGTTTCTATGTACGCCTTTTCTGGGTATATCGAGAATCGTAGTGTGTTTAGTGTGATGTCAAGACAGAAGTGTCACTCCAGTCATAGGGAGATGATGATCGCGTAGGGATACATAACTGGTTCTCTAATAAGGTTGCAACCATCGGGATACTATGACTTGGTCATGATTATCCGATAATAAAGAGATAGTTGCTCATAATCCGATATATACTTCGTACGAGGCAGACATTATACCAGCCCCAGGCCTTGCATGTGATCATCCGATACTGGACAGAAATACGCAATACTACGTATACTACGCCTGATATAGATCCTTATTCCTGTAAGCATATTTCTTGAGAATTGGGTAGGCATGGTGCTTTGCTAGAAGCCAATATTGTCTTGTAAATCGGTATAAACGTAGTACGAGGTACTTACGTGTTCGGATAGTCTGACGACCGAATTTACTGCCAACATATCCGGGGATCTCATGGGTCGCTTCCCGAAGATTCACCGATGACGTATGACTCACACTTTTAATTTATCTAGGATTAATAAGATGAGAGAGAAAATTAATCTGAGATTAATAGCGGAGATATTTTATCTAGGATAAAATATCATAGAAAGAGAGAAAACGATTAATTTAGAATTAATCGATTAATTAATATATTCGATATATTAATTAATCAATTAATTAATATATTCGATATATTATACGAAATTGGATTTCGACGCAGAATTAAAATTAGATTTTAATTCGGGCGAACGAGTTAATTTAGAATTAGTTCGTTAGCGACATGAATAGTGATTTCGCAAGGCATAATCATTTAATTACGTCGCAACGGAAAATTCGTTAATTTGGAATTAGCGAACCCGAGCCCGAGATTGTTTGTGAGTGCATTCGCATTTTGATTTCGAGTGCGGCACGTAAGTCAAATCAAGCGTCAAATCATTAGGCGCATCAAGCGTCAAATCGCTAGTCACTTCAAGCGTCAAATCACTTGTCACTTTGAGTGATGTGACTTGACAACTTGATTGAATGATGTGACTTGATGGGAGTTGTTGAAAAGCTTTTGAAAGCTTGATTGACATTTAATATTTTAAATGTTTTGGTATATGTTGAATTGATTTTAGAAATCAATTAACCATTACACATTTTCAACTCTCTCTCTCTTTCCTTTTTTCATCTACATGCCCAAGGGGCTGAATATTACTTCACTGGTTTTTACCTAAAAACCGTGAGCAAGGGAAGCAAAGTGTGGGAAATTTCTCGAGAGCTAGCACTCCGAGAGACATGTGAAGGTGATAGGGAAGTCCACCCATGAGCCGTGAATCATTTGACGAAGCTTGGAGCTTGGATTCTTGAAGATTGATGGCTGAAAATGGTGGACTGCAGCAGCTCACTGCCGAGCACTTCCAGTGGGCAGAAATCAGATTTTTGTTGCCTCTTGCGTCGCTCAACCGCTCGATGTGAGTATTCCATAACTCCTCATTGTATTCGCACTTGTTTCATGCTTGGTTAATGATCTTGGGAAGCTTACTAAACTCCAACATTAGGAATATAGTATATGACTTATAAAGGGCCTCATCATACTGGGATGGAAGAACTAATATGAGAGTAGCATTCGAACCAAAAGTATTAATAAAGAAATGCTCTAATTGATCTAAGTTGATATAGAGCTTTCAATGGCTGTAACGACATAAGATGGTTAAGCAACATAGAGTAGTAGGAAGAATTACAAAGTCAACATGATAGAGTTTATAGAGTGCATAACCCTATAGAAGGTTCACAATAAAAGGTAGTATGATCAATAGACGATAAAATAATCAGGAGTACAGTTAGAAGAGGTACTTCAGATGGTTCCTAGTAATAGTACATTAGTGTGGGAACCAACACCAGATATGTAAACATGGAAGCCCTAGACTTATAGATGAGCAGCAAGTAAAACCACAACATAAGTAGCTAGTGAGATCGCCACAACCATGAAGGCTTCAGGACCAATCCCCACCCTCCCAACCCTTATTAGACAACATCAGTAAAGATAGATCTTGATGCTCGCTTCTAGATACTCCTAGAAACAAGTGAATATGAAGCAGAATGAGACCGAAACATAAAACCTACAGATATAGTACAAGAGCAGAATAGAAGAGAAAATAGCTTTAAGTAAAAGGATTTAGAAGAGAATTTTTCTAGATGAAACGATGAAAATAGAAAGTATTTGTCAAGCAATGACGGGAATACAAAGAACCAGTGTTAGACATGACAAGAGACATAGACCATAGAAGTTTCAGCTCTAGAATAGACTATGAAAGAAAACAAAAAAGGACAACAAGTAAAATGTTTGGAGCTGGAACAGTCGAGGTAACAAAGCAATAGAAAAAGATACTAGGTAAATAATGACAGAGGTACATAAGTGCTAATATATACTTTCGATGGTTGAGTTTAGTAGTACTGTAGAATAACAAGCTTTCTTAGCATCGAGATAGGACTGGAATTCCATTAGATAGGAAACATAATGAAGGTAGTGAGTATAACCCATAAGTTTCCATGCAGTGTACCTAGCTAAGAAACCGGACAAAGTATGACTTCGAACAGATTTATTGAGGTATAGCATAGAAATGGCCAAAGAAACCAGCTATACAGATATTATTGACACGAGGGCAACACCTGATAGATATCCTTAAGTATAATCGGGCTAAAAGAACAAGTCAGTGTAAAGGAAAGTTAACCAGATTTATAGCAGCAAAGAATTTAAAATACAAAAATAGTATGAACAATAACTAGAACCAAGTCGCTAGTGTCAACGCTAGCTGAAGGGATAAATATCTTGGATATCGAAAAAATCAGATGATAAACTTAGAACATGTAGAGAACGTGATCATAAAATATAAGATCCTAAGTCCCACAAATAGGTAGAGATAAAATAACTTAGAGGACGGAGCCTGTAAGTAGTTGAAGGTTAGCAAAGAGCAAACAGACAGCTAATGAGTTAAGTTAAGAGAATGAATGCCAAGATCATATCAAACATGTGGAGCTAAGAAAGTATTAAGTACGGTCATTTCTAATAAAGACAGGGATTACACTTGTATAGGGGACACATATCTTTAGAGATACGAGAGTACTAATTGAGAAAAATTCAGATACATACTCATTGAAGTTATGCGATACCAGTAAGACTTAGGCAAAAATGATAAAGTCCCCACATAAATCAAGAGTGGTTATTGAGGATTAATGATTCAATTGGAGTAATTCTTGTTCAATCGTATTAGCATTCGTGCATCAAATTCGGTCAAGACCTTCAAGTTAAGTGTATTAGGGAAGAAGAATAATAACAAGGTGAGTCACTATATGGGAAATCCTAAAAGTATTAACTTAGTAAAGAAAAAAAGATTGAGAAGAGGTGAAATAGAGTTATAAGGTTACAGACAAAAAAAGTAATTCACGCAGGCACCAGATCGAAGGGAACCTAAATTCAGACTATAATAAATTGAGGACTTCTAACATATCTCTTGAATGTCGTAAGTGTAGAATGAGAGATAGGTGAACTCATGAATAATAAGTTTTGTGAAGAATTTACACTCTTGGTAGACAAGATATGGTATACGGCCATTGTTTTCACATGAGAAACAAAGTTTCCAAAGAGACTTTCAAAGGTTAAGCTTTTAGCTAAAAGAATTGAATATAATATTCTAGGACAAGAGATTCCCAAAAGTCATAGTATTGAATTCTTGAGTATAATTTCATAACAGAAGTAAAGAAGATAAGAGTAGTGTAGAGACCAGATATCTTCAAACCGAGACAGACCTAAGTAGTTCAACATCAGAAGGGATTCGAGGATGAATCCTATTTAAGGGGGAGAATTTATAACACCTGTTGGGTTTCTAGGTTAATCCCAAGATCATATTATGCATAGAAATAGAATGAATACAGAAAGAAGAGTGGCGGAAACACACTTACATTGAACGGGTTTGGATGTGAAGATCAACAAAAACTTTTTCTCACTTTGAGTAGTTTCGGCCAAGCCCATTTTGTTGATGATGTTGAACAAGCTCCAAGCATTAAAGGATTCCAAGCTCTCAGTTCGGTTTCCCTATCACCTTATATTGATCCCTTGTTTGTGCTAGCAAATGATGAAAGAAAATCAAGTTTCCTTTATTCTATGGAGCTTACAATTTTTGGCTATTTTGGGAGAGAGAGTTTTGCTTTGATTTTGTGTTGTTGTTTTCAAAAAATAATTACCGAAAATGCATTACCAAATATTTGGTATATACTTCAAAAGTCAAACCAAAATTTTGGCTCCAAAAGCTCATTAAATACCTACAACCACTTCTTTTATGAATAGTGACTGCATGTCACTCACCAAAAAGGTGACTTAGACATCTATCACTAAAGTGACAAGTGATATGACTCGCGATGTAAGTTGTGGGCCCCACTCGATTCAAAATACGAGTGGGCCCGCAAACACTCTCGGGCTCCAGTTCGCTAATTTCGAATTAACGAACTTTCATCACGACGTAATTAAATCGAATTTAATAAATAATTATGCCTAGTAAAATTACTATTTACGTCGCTAACGAATTAATTCTAAATTAACTCGTTTGCCCGAATTAAAATCTAATTTTAATTCCACGTCGAAATCTAATTTCGTTTAATATATCGAATATATTATTTTGTCGATTAATTCCAAATTAATCTTCACTCTCTTCAAATAGTATTTTATCCAAGTTAAAATCTCTCCGCAATTAATCCCAGATTAATCATGCTTGAATCATAAGTCATCGGTGAATCTTCGGGAAGCGACCCAAGAGATCCCTCGATATGTTGGCAGTAAATCCAGTCGTCGGACTATCCGAACACGTACGTACCTCGTACTACATTTTTACCGATTTACAAAGAAAAGTTGGCTTATAGCAAAACTCCATGCCTACCCAATTGTCAATAAATATTCTTAATGGAATATACGATCTTTGTCAGGCGTAGTATACGTAGTATTATGTATAGCGATCTAGTATCGGATGTCACATGCAAGGCCTGGGGCTGGAATAGTGTCTGCCCCGTACGAAGCATTATCGGATCACTAGCAACTAGTTTCTTTATTATCGGATAATCATGACCTAGTCATATTATCCCGACGGTTGCAACCTTTTAATGAACCAGTTCTGTATCCCTGCGTGACCATCATCTCAATATGACTGAAGTGATACTTCCGTCTTGACATCACATCGAATACACTACGATTCTCAATAAACCTAGAAGAGGCATACACAAGACCTGTTAAAGTCTTGGACGACCAGAAACCAAAGCATATTGATTGTCGCAAGTACTAGCGATGCAAGTCTCAGGTTAAGATCAAATACACCTACCCTGATACGGACTCCCATAGACACATAGTCATACTACCAATGGGATTCTGTGGGGTCTATCCAGAGCGAAGCTGTTTTCTGTACCATCGGTAAAACACAACCTCCTACCACACTTGCATAAGTATCCAATACTTAAATATATGAGAACTATGCTGTTACGCTTGCATAACACGCACAAGTGCGATACTAGTCTATTCCGCATTATCGATGTCCAGTCTCGATAATACTACGACTAGGGATATTTAATGATTAAACCGTCATAGATTGATACTGTCTCATATCATCTCAATCCGGAACTAATCATAAGGACTTTCATCATTCACATATTTAAGTAATCTAATTACGAAATGATAAAAGGCAATTTCCATTGCTACATAATTAATTTGTACAAAAACACAATGTCTTTTACAAATAGTGACACTGTGGGTCATAACTGTATAACAATCTCCCATTTGGCATATAGCTAGTCACTCAAGCATCTTATACATGAACTATGTACATGTCGCTCAAACTTTTACTGAGGTATAACTTTCGTCAGTGGATCATTAATGTTGTCATCTGATGCGACCTTCTCGATCTTCACATCGCCACGATGTATGATCTTATGAATCAGATGGAAATGACGTAGAACATGCTTGGATTGTTGATGAGATTGTGGTTCCTTAGCCTGCGCTATAGCCCCGTTATTGTCACAATACAATAGAACAGGCTCAGCTGCTAACGGAACTACTCCTAATCCAATTAGGAATTTACGGATCCAAACTGCTCTTTTGCTGCTTCAGCTGCAGCAATATACTCTGCTTCAATTGTTGAATCGGTAATAGTCTCTTGCTGCTCCGTTGTTCAAACAAAATACGAACCCGGATTTTGATGAGTGGTATTTATATCACTATTTCCCACTTATTTAACCTAATATTTTTATAGTTTCTCGGGTTCTGTGAACATTTTGATGTTTTTATGTTATTTTGCAGATAAATAAAGTTGGGAAATCATTGGAAGCAATTTAGGGCCAAAATAGAGAAAAATGACAAAAAGAGCAATTTTGTAATTATTCCGCGTCGCGACGCCAAGACCCTACACGTCACGACGCCTAAAGTGCACCAGCCATGCTAACGTGCACCGATGGACACATGTCAGAATCTGAAAAATTGGACTTGCTAACGTGGCCGAGCTTGCTAACGTGCGCCGTGCCACGTATCATCATCACAGAAGATCTGCTAAAATGCGCCGGCTGCCATATGTCGAAATCTCATTGGACCAAAACAAGCGCGTGCCACATGTCAATATCTCATTCGACCGAATATTGGACAAATCACATGTTGCCACGTGTCGACCTCTCATTTGACCGATCCTAATCACGTCCACGTGTCAAATTTTTATTGGACCGAAATATCAGCCAATCACCGTGTGCCACGTGTCGTCTTCTCTTTGCACCACCTTCACCATGTGACAATGTCATCACCAGATTCTGTCGATAGAACACGCATGGTCAACCAGCATGGACCAAAGCCGCGTGCTGGCATCGCTACGCTGGGACCTTTGGCGTCGCGACGCCAGACGCAGAATTTGCCTATAAATTCAGGCCTTCTTCACATCATTTCTTGTGCTTTCCTTGGGAGCTTTTCCCTGTTTTTAGAGGATTGCATCTAGTTTTGGATATATAAATAATTTATTTAATTATGTATTTTAATTTTCAGTAATAGTAATAGTAGTTCTTCTTCTTCTCTTTTCTTTTATGTTTAGTTTTTAATTTTTCGCTGGGGTAAAAGGTGAAACCTTTATATAATTATCTAGGTAAATCTCACTTAATTATAATTTAACCGGATTAATTAATGTCAGACTTTATTACCGCCTATATGGTGAGTCTAAATATAAATTACTTTACCGCCTATGTGGCTGGTCTTTAGGTGACATATAATTACCGCCTATATGGCTGGTGTAATTGGACTAAATGGATTACCGCCTATATGGCTGGTTTTAAATGTTTAACATTATTAATTCCTGAGAAAGCCAAATATAAAATAATTTATATATTATAATAAGTGAGATTCCTAGATAAGAATTATTAAATGTGGATCCTCTAACCCCAGCATTTTATTTTTATTCTAGGGAAGTGATGAAACACAATATCCACACTTAATAATTGATTTTCTTTTTATGGGTAATTCTTTAGTTTGTTTATTGAATATAAGCTTAATGCTTCTTGTTGTCTGATAAAAATAAGACTGATATGGTAAACCTAAAATGAACTAGACATATGGATTTTAGGTTTCAGCCTTAGATTCAATAGCCCACGATCTTCCTTGAGGATAGATAACCCTTTAATAGATTTCCTTACAGGATAGACATATACCTGTCGGGCGGGGGTAGCCACAATTGGAACTTAATCTTAATGAATCCAGGTAATTTGTTTAACATAGACATATGGTTCAATTGGGTTATACTAGGTATTTGCATCTGACCATCGACATAGGCTTTTGCATATTTTCGTGTTCTAGGTTAGCAAATTGATTTATTACACATAGATAAGATAATCAATTCATAATAATATTGTGTGGAGTCACGACCCTAGATCATTGAGTCTTTTCTTTTTTTTTTTCCTTAGTATTTTCTTTTGAGACTTTTTTTATTTTATTTTGCAAAACCACATTCAACCAACCAAAAGCAATCAATTCCCTTCTCCGTATAATTAGATACCTGTAAATAAATAGATTCAATAATTAATAACAACAGTAGGAATTAAGTCATCGTGGGATCGATATTTTTATACTAGTTGAACGATATGTGCGCTTGCGTTATACGTGTGACCGGTCAATTTTTTGGCGCCGTTGCCGGGGACTTATTTTTCTTGAGTTATTAATTTTGAAGCTATCTAATTTACTTGTATCTAATTTTCTTTATTTTTATCTGTAATTTTTATTTTTCCCAATTTAATTACCAAAGTGTATAACATGATTAATTACCCAAATCAACATTTCTAAAACATCAATATACACAATTAATCATGCTCATTTTCATTATCACATGTCCAACACATTTTGATTAAAATCAAACCCATTCATGCTATTAAAAGTCTCGGCCAAGGGAGGGGATTTGTGTCCGATTCGAATTCAATCCCATTAATTCCACAATCGACATTAAATCACATTCCCCGAATGATTCTAACTCATCCAATGAATCAAAAATCAAAAATTCCAAGACTATAAGGGTGACTTTCGGCCAAGCTAAGTCAATTGGGGAAAATTTGTCCAATTCAAAATTCATCAAATTGACAATGCATAACACCATGTTATCATCAATTAAGCATACTCAAGCATCCAATTTCATCCAAATACGCTCAAATCATTTTTACCCAAATTTTAAGCCCTAAACATTTCATGCTCAAACCTTGCTCTAGATGCCATTGTTGGTTTCTATTAAGGTCCCAAGATCAATAATAAGCATGAAAACATGTGTGAATAACAATTAAAGAAGTTGAGGAATACTCACATCGATCGGTTGAGCGACGCAGAGGAACAACAAAATTTGATTTTCCTCGGCAGTGGACTGGTTCGGCACAGTGGCAGATCTGCAGCCCTCCATTTCTATTTTGAGCTCCTCGAACAAGCTCCAAGCTTCATTGAATGGTTCCCGGCTAATGGGTGGAATTCCCTATCACCTTTGCATGTCTCGTAGTGTGCTAGCACTTCCGATTTCGCCGTAAAATCGGAACTCATGCTTCCCACCACTCACGGTTTTGGAGGAAACCAGTGAAAAAAATTGCCCTAAGGGCGTGAAGAGAAAGAGATGAGAGAAAGAGAGAAAGTTGTGAGATGTGTTCCAAATTTGTGTATCTTATACACAAATATGAATTTCAAATTCATTTGGAATGAATTTGGCCTTTCAAAAGTCAAACAATTAAAGGCCACACCTGCTTCCATCAACTCACATCAAGTTGTCAAGTCACATCACTCAAAGTGACAAGTGATTTGACGCTTGAAGTGACGCTAGATGTGACTAGCGATTTGACGCTGATTTGACTTGCGTGCCACACTCGAATTCGAAATGCGAATGCGCTCGCAAATAATCTTGGGTTCGGGTTCGCTAATTCCAAATTAATAAATTTCCGTTGCGTCGTAATTAATGATTACGCCTAGCGAAATCACTATTCACGTCGCAAACGAATTAATTCTAAATTAACTCGTTCGCCTGAATTAAAATCTAATTTTAATTCCTCGTCGAAATCCAATTTCATTTAATATATCAAATATATTAATTTATCGATTAATTCCAAATTAATCGTTATCTCTCTTTAATTGATATTTTATCCCAGATAAAATATCTCCATAATTAATCCCAGATTAATTTTCTCTCTCTTCTAATTAATCCCAGATTAATTTAGAGTGCGAGTCATACGTCATCGGTGAATCTTTGGGAAGCGACCCATGAGATCCCCGTTTATGTTGGCATTAAATTCGGTCGTGGGACTATCCGAACATGTAAGTACCTCGTACTACGTTTATACCGATTTACAAGACAAGGTTGGCCTCTAGCAAAGTGCCATGCCTACCCAAATCTCCAGAAATATCCTTACAGGAATAAAGGATCTATATCAGGCGTAATATATGTAGTATTGTGTATTTCTGTCCAGTATCGAATGATCACGTGCTAGGCCTGGGGCTGGAATTGCGTGCCCCGTACGAATCACATGTCGGATGTCCGATGACTAGTCTCTATAATCGGATAACCTGACCTTGTCAATTTTATCCCGATAGCTGCAGAATTTAATAGTGCTAGTACGTATCCTACGTGACCATTTCTCTCCATATGACTGGAGTGACACTTCTGTCTTGACATCACACCCAACACACTACGATTCTCAATATACCCAGTATTGGCGTACACAGAACCTGTTAAAGCCTTGGACGACCGCAACCAAGTATATTGATTGTTGCAAGTATTAGCGGTGCAAGTCTCAGGTTAAGACCAAATACACCTACCCTGATTTCGAACTTCCATAGACACATAGTCATACTACCAATGGAATTCCGAGGGGTCTATCCAGAGCAAAGCTATTTCATGTACCATCGGTAAAAACACAACCTCCTATTACACTTGCATGAGTATCCTATACCCAAATATATGAGAACTATGCCGTTGTGCCCTCACAACGCGCACAAGTGTAATACTAGTCTTTTACGCATTTATCGATGTCCAATCTCGATAATACTCTGACTAGGGATATTTAATGATTTATCCTTCGTGGACTGATACTGTCTCACATCATTCTCCGTCCAGGAACAAATCACAAGGACCTCTCATAATTTATATATCTAGGTGATCTAATCACAAATGATAAGAGTGCAATCTCCTTTGTCACATAGTTAATTTATACAACAACACCATGATTTGTACAAATAGTGACGCTATGGGTCATAATTGTCCAATAGTGGACTCCTCCGGGAACTCCACAACATAATGGGGTATTCGAAAGGAGAAATCAGACATTATTAGATATGGTCCGATCAATGATGCCAATCACGGATCTATCTCTTTCATTTTGGGGTATTGCTTTAGAAACTACAACACTACTACTAAACCAAATTCCTTCCAAGACTGTTAGTCAAACACCATATGAGTTATGGTATAGGAAATGTCCTAGTCTTAGTTATCTAAGAGTTTGGGGATGTTACGCATATGGTAAGCTCACACAAACTAACAAATTGGATGATAGGGCAGTTAAATGTAAGTTTGTAGGATATACCTTGAACTCAATAGCATACGTGTTCTACTTACCAAATGAATAAAGAACATTTGTCTCACGAAATGCTAAATTTCTAGAGAATGAATTTCTTCTCAAGAAATATAGTGGAAGTAGACTTGACCTCGATGAGGTATGAGAAGAACAAACTAACATAGAACTAAACCCCAGGCCCCTCAAAAGGGCAGCGACGGAACAACCACAAGATTATGAACGTATAAGGTCTGGTAAGGAAAGATATGAGCCTGAAAGATATGGTTTCCATATTGATAAGGAACATGATCAGGTCATTGATAATGACGATCCCACCAGTTATGAATAAGCAATGAGTGGCATTGATTCAGTCAAGTGGCTTGAGGCCATGAAATTCGAAATAGACTCTATGTATCAGAATCAAGTCTGGGACTTGGTGGTTGCACCTGAAGGGATAAAACCCATAGGCTGCAAGTGGATTTACAAGCGTAAAACTGATGCAGAAGGCAACATCCAAACCTATAAGACTAGGTTGGTGGCGAAATGTTATAGAAAAATCCAAGGAATTGACTATGACGAAACCTTCACACATGTTGCAATGATAAAGTCCATTTAAATTTTACTAGCACTAGTTGCAAACTTTGATTATGAGATTTGGAAGATGGACGTTAAAATAGCTTTCCTTAATGGGAACCTCATAGAGGAAGTCTATATGACACAACCTGAGGGTTTTGCATCTAAGGATGATCATAATAAAGTATGGAAGCTAAAACTATCCATTTATGGACTCAAGCAAGCCTCCAGAAGTTGGAATATACGATTTGATGAGACAATCAAAGAATTTGACTTCATCAAAAATGTAGACGACCCTTGTGGTTACAGGAAAAGTAGTGGGAGTGATGTTATATTTCTTGTATTATATATCGATGACATATTAATCATCGGGAATGATATTCCCATTATGCAAGCCCTAAAGCAATGGTTATCTCGGAATTTCTCCATGAAAGATTTGGGAGAAGCAGCCTACATCCTCGGCATTAAGATCTACCGTAATAGATCTAAGAGGTTGTTAGGACTTTCTCAATCTACGTACATAGATAAAGTTTTGAAAATATTCAAAATGGAAGATTCTAAAAGAGGTAATTTACCTACTTGTCATGAAATCAAATTATCTAAGGAGCAATGTCCACATACTCCTTCAGATAGAGAGCGTATGAGTAGGATCCCTTATGATTCAGCAATAGGATCGATCATGTATGCCATGCTATGTACAAGACCTAATGTCTCTTATGCTCTTAACATAACGAGCAGGTATCAGGCAAATCTTGGTGAGCAACATTGGGCAGCTGTCAAAATAATCCTCAAGTATCTGAGAAGAACTAAGGATGTGTTCTTGACATATGAAGATTTTTCTGAGATAAAAGTCATTGGTTACTGTGATGCGAGCTTTCAGACCGATAGAGATGACAGCAGATCGCAAACAAAATAGTTGTTTACTATGAATGGCAGAGCTGTCAGTTGGAAAAGCTCAAAGCAGTCAACTATAGTGGACTCCACCACTGAAGCTGAGTATATTCCAGCATCTGAGGCAGCTAAAGAAGCAGTATGGATAAAGTATTTCATCACGGAGTTGGAATTGCTTCCCGTGATAAAGAATGGCGTCAAGATGTATTGTGACAACACGGGCGCCATTGCTCAATCAAAAGGAACCAAGGTCCCACCAGAAATCCAAGCTTGTACTCAGGCGATTTCATCTCATCAGGGAGATTGTTGAGAGAAAATAAGTTATTATAGAGAAATACCCACATAAGATAATCTTGTAGATTCTCTGACTAAAGTGCTGACTCAAAAAAAGTAAATAGGCACACCCAAGAGTATGGTGTCCAGATTCATACTAGTTGGCTATAGTGCAAGTAGGAGATTGTTAGGGATATGCCCTATACCCAACTTTTGGATGGGTTATATGTAAATGTATTTGCAATATTTTCATTAATTAATAAAATGGCAATCTTTATTATACGTGTCTTACATAAATTATATGAATCATCAAACACTGTAATAAAGCCCTTGGAGTAATAAGATGATGGCTTCCACGCCTTATGAGAATCATTTCTCTCAAACATTCCTAGTCATAGTTTTGTGAATAATATGGGCGTCCACAAAGCGGAGAGACTAGCATGATGAAATGATATGCCCTTAAGTGGGGTAGCCAATCTCATAGGCTACTAGTAGAGATCCATCCGCTTGGTGTATCACATGGATGCATGAGTTGCTCGTGTCCATCTAACTGACCGCTAAATTTTTCACATGGATTGTTTATCCCATGTGTCTGTGAGCACTTTCATGTATTGATTGTATGACTAGTCCTTAGACTTGAGGTCCTTACAATCTTATGTGTGGTTCACATGACTTTGACATTCTCCTTCCCCGATTCAAAATATCCGATCATAAGGGTATGATGGGGTCATTTGTTGAAACACATGAAGTTTGTAAAGATACAACAGAGAATCACCACTCTCTCGGATAATATTTTCTTATAAGAGTAGTATTCCAGTTCGTGGGTTGATATGTGTGATCAGTGCTTGAGACTGTGGCCGCAGCGAAAGAATTATGTGAGATTCTTGGGTTAGCACGATTCATGACACTATCAACATCATACATTTGACTATATTGGTAGACCATTTCCATACCCTAGGTCAAACGGTAGGGATACAGTGAAGCGAGGGATCGTATCATTTGTAAATCACTTACAGAATGGGTATATATCTTTCCTTCTCATCTGGGGGCCTTGGCATGTTGCTAGATGTCAACCTTGGTCATTTAAATCTAACGACCATCTGATCGGAGGATAATTTATGTTCGATTAAATTATCACGATTCATTTCATGTCCAACTTGAGGGGAACCCAAAAGGTCACACACAACTAAGTCGAAATCAATGGTTAATAGTGCACAGTACAAATTTAACAGCATATATGATTGTTGTAGGAATTGTTCATAAATGGTTTAATTGTGTTTAATTATTGAACAGATCATTTATGAGGTTCCAAGTGGCTTAGGGATTAGTGAATGACGATAGGGGCTCTTTGGGAATGGTAAAATGAATAAGAAAAAATAAATAATAAAAATCTGCGTTTTTTTTTATTATTTATTTTGAATTCCAATTCGGCCCAACTCTTATTAGGGGTTTTTTAATCTTATTAAACCACTATTTAAGATCCAATGGCTAATATTTAATTAGCATTTATCCCACATCAGATTCTTAATTAATTTTATTGTTTTTAGAGTACCTATATAAACCCAAAGAATTTTTTACAAATTTTTACACCAAAACCTTTCATATCTTGGGTTTATATAAGTGAGCAACTCTAAAGTTTAAGAGTAAGCCACTAATTTTGAGGATCCTTAAGTCTAATTGACTAAAGGAATCTCAAGTTAAAAGTTTTGAGGTATTTGCCTAGGCTAGCACCAAAGACAAAATACCCGTGCACTCAAGGTGTAGTCTTGCCGTTGATTTTTGGCTTTGGTGTGTGCACCTTTGGAGGCCACACACTTGGGTGGCTCTTTGGAACGTGGAAGAGCTTGTTGAGTTCCAGAAAAGCTTGTAGATTGGAGGGAGGACTGGAAGAGTCTTCGGTTCAAGTAAGTATTTTTCATTATTTATTTTAATTAGAGTTCTTATGATAGTTATCATGTTTAGGTTTATGTTATTTGCATGTTTTATGAGTTTTTATGCTTTTAATATATAGTAACATACCTAGGCTTGTAGAATAATCAAAACAAATGGGTCTTGGGCAAAGGGATAAGGGCATCATCATTTTTAATTTTCCGTTGAGCACAAGGCCGCTTCCCAACAAAAGGTACATTTGCTCCCTTGTAGTTGTTAAAAAAAGTATCTTTCTAACATGTTATCTATGTACGTCAATTGCAACAACCCTATAAGCTTCTAACTCTATCTCAGTGAGCCTTATACCTAGTATATAGGAAGTTTCACCCATATCTTTCATGAAGAAGTTCTTGCAAAGGTAGGCTTTCACACTTTGCATCAATCCTATATCTCCAATGAAAAGGATGTCATCTACATACAAGACTAGGAAAACTATCCTGCTCCCACCCACTTTCTTATAGACACATGGTTCTTCCTCATTCTTGATGAATCTAGATAATCTAATTATCTCATCAAAATGACGATTCCAGCGGGATGATTTTTAAGTCCATAAATACACTTCTGGAGCTTACAAACCAAGTTTGAAGTCTCACTGGATACGAAACACTCTGGCAGTTCCATATATATATCCCCCTCAATAAATCCATTTAGTAAAGCGGTTTTCACATCCATTTACCATATCTCATAATCATGATATGCAATAATGGCTAAAATAATCCTAATAGATTTTAGTATGGCTACTGGTGAAAAAATTCCTCACAGTCAATCCCAGGATGATGATGTGGGGGTTTTGGGCGAGGGCGCAAGGGCAGCAGAAAGCGAAGCGCGGTTCAGGCGAAATCGTAATTTAAAACTTTTTCAAATTACCGAATAAATTATTCAATATCTAATATGAATAATTTATTCATATTTCACCTAAACCTATTTATTCAATATCAAACAATGACATAAATATATATGAAACGTCGTAAAACTTTTACGAAAAATATTTTTCCGCAAATGGCCTAAAACACGTTTTTGAACGAACGACCACCCAACAATTATGGGGACTGCCCAGGTCAACCCCAATAGTGTTAGGACAGTTCATGGACTTCCTGAACAGTGACAGATTCACTGTTTGGGCAGCCGTCACCCGGTTGGCTCAAAGTCACCCAGAGCGCCGTTTTGTGGCGTTTTGCTTATTTCAACTCCGAAACACTTTCCGACAATTATCCAACTCCCAAAACACATAAATTACATTCATATGACATAAAAATCATCATAAAATTTCCAGTTTCATCAGATCTGATCCAGAATAGAAATTTAACATGTTTCATGTTTTAAATCCAAATTTTAAAGATTAATCAAATTAATCAAAATACCAAATCAAGTCACCACATTTGAACAACCCAAGAACAATTATAGGTGTCACAAGAGTGTTCATAACACTCTATAATTGCAACTCATCGAAAATTGATCAAATTGGAAACTATTTACATTAATTACTTCCAAAACTACTTCACACTTGCACCATGCTTCCAATTTCATCCACCACAACCAAAAGCCCTAAATTCTAAGAGAAAAGTAAACCCTAGAATCATACTAGTTCATCAAGAAAATAAGAAATATTCTTTCTATCGGACAATTATGACCCATAGCGTCACTATTTGTACAGATCATGGTGTTGTTGTAAAAATTAACTGTGTGACAAAGGAGATTGCACTCTTATCATTTATGATTAGATCACCAAGATATATAAACGATATGAGGTCCCTGTGATTTTTTCCTGGATTGAGAATGATATGAGACAATATGAATCCACGAAGGATAAATCATTAAATATCCATAGTCAGAGCATTATCGAGATTGGACATCGATAAATACGTAAAAGACTAGTATTACACTTGTGCGCGTTGTGAGGGTACAACGACATAATTCTCATATATTTGGGTATAGGATACTCATGCAAGTGTAATAGGAGGTTGTGTTTTACTGATGGTATGAGAAACAGTTTCGCTCTGGATGGACCCCCTCGGAATTCCATTGGTAGTATGACTATGTGTCTATGGAAGTCCGAAATCAGGGTAGGTGTATTTGGTCTTAACCTAAGACTTGCACCGCTAATACTTGCGACAATCAATATACTTTGGTTGCCGTCGTCCAGGACTTTAACAGGTTCTGTGTACGCCAATGCTGTGTATATTGAGAATCGTAGTGTGTTGGGTGTGATGTCAAATGGAAGTGTCACTCCAGTCATATGGAGTTGATGATCATGCATGGATACAGAACTGGTTCTCTAAAACGGTTGCAACCTTCGGGAAAATATGACTTGGTCATGATTATCCGTTATTAAATAGACTAGTTGCTCGTAATCCGATATATGCTTCGTACGGGGCAGACACTGTACCCTCCCTAGGCCATGCATGTGATCATCCGATACTGGACAGAAATACGCAATACTACGTATACTACGCCTGATATAGATCCTTTATTCATGTAACGATATTTCTAGAGAATTGGGTAGGCATGGCGCTTTGCTAGAAGCCAACCTTGTCTTGTAAATCGGTAAAACGTAGTACTTGGTACTTACGTGTTCGGATAAGAAAGAGAGAGAAAATTAATCTGGGATTATTAGCCAGAGATATTTTATCTGGGATAAAATATCATTAAAGAAAGATAACGATTAATTTGGAATTAATAGATAAATTAATATATTCGATATATTAAACGAAATTGGATTTTGACTCGAAATTGAAATTAGATTTTAATTCGGGCGAACGAGTTAATTTAGAATTAATTCGTTAGCGACGTGAATGGTGATTTTGCTAGGCGTAATCATTTAATTACGACGCAACGGAAAATTCATTAATTTGGAATTAGCGAACCCGAGCCTGGGATTATTTGCGAGCGCATTTCGCATTTCGAATTCGAGTGCGGCACGCAAGTCAAATCAAGAGTCAAATCATTAGTCGCATCTAGCGTCAAATCACTTGTCATTTTGAGTGATGTGACTTGACAACTTGATTGTTATATTGTGACTTGATGGGAGTTGTTGAAAAGCTTTTAAAAGCTTGAGTGACATATATTACTATTATATGTTTGGTATAGTTTAAAATTGATTTTAGAAATCAATTACACATTACACTTTTTCAACTCTCACAACTCTTCTCTCTCTCTATTCTCTCATTCATCTACACGCCCATGGAGGGCTGTTCTTGTTCTGGTTTTCTGCGAAACCAGTGAGCAAAATAAAGGAGGCAAAGTGCGATTTTATGGCAAAATCGAGAGTGCTAGCACACTCCAGGATCATGCAAAGGTGATAGAGACGTCCACCCATGAGCCGGGAATCAAATGACGAAGCTTGGAGCTTGGTTTCTTGTTGATTAAAGGCTGAACACAGTGGACTGTCACTGCTACTACCGAGAGCTCCAAGGGAAGAAAAGAATTTTTTTTTTGCCTACCGCGTCGCTAAAACGATCGATGTGAGTATTCTGCGACTTTCTCGATTGTATTCACACATGTTCATGCTTGTTTTTTGATCATTGGGACCTTAACAAACTCCAACAATGGTATCAGAGCAAGGAAAAGCATGAAAAAGTTTAGGGCTTAACATTTGGGTAAACTTGATTTGAGCATGTATAATGAAATGGATGAATTAGTATGCTTAAATGTGTTTGAATTGAGGATTGATTGGATCAATTTGTTGAATTGTGTTTGGAACAAATTTCCCCAATTTTTTGGTGTTAGCCGAATATATGCCTTATTTTGTCTTGGTGATTTTTTTTTGATCATTGGATGTTGTTGGAATCATTCGGGATGTTGATTTAATATCGATTGGGGAATTAGTTGGATTGAATTCGAATCGGACATAAAATCCCCATATTGCGAGACATAAAGAAGCTTGAATGGGTTTGATTTTTGTTTAAATGTGTTGGACTGTTTTGTTGTAATTGAGCATGATTAATTGTATAAATTAATGTTTTGGAAATATTGATTTTGGAAAATTAATTAATTGTGTTATACACTTTAGTGTAATTAAATTGGGAAAATTGGATTTTTGGAATTTATTATTTGGGCCTATTTTGGAAATTGGCTTGTTATGTTGTTATTGTGGGCTTAGTTGTACTAAGTTAGGTTTAGGCCAAATGGATTGGATCCAATTGGGCCCAAAACCGCATCCATAAAGCCAAGGCCTTTGTCCGCCAAGGATGTGTTTGAATCACGAGAGCTTTGTTCCATATCAGTGTCTTGTCCAAGTTGTGGTTTGTTGGCCAAAGTCAAGACCACTTCTTGTCCATTGACATAGATTACGAAGCTTTCCTTGGTCAATGGGTCGCGCTTGACTGGGATCACTAAGTTTGTTGTGCCAAAGCCAAGACTTAGTTGATACAGAGGAAAATGGTTAGGTAATACATTGGATGTATTGGCATATATAAGATATATGTTTCAGACTTGGATGTCCCCCTACCGGATCTAGGAATTAGATTGGATCCAATCGATCTTAGAGATCTACCTAGTTAATTATCATATAATTTGTTGGCCAAAGTCAAGATTGTGTGATATATAACGAATCCTAGCCCGCTAGGAAACACAGTTTCCCGAGTACTCGACAGAGGGTTAGAGGCTCGCCGAAAAATAGTGGGAGGCAAGAATTGAATTTACAATATTTCGTTTATTACTGGCCATACGCACTCAAACAAATATCATTCGTCAAATAAATTAAATGTTAGTTGGACTAATATTTAAATGTTGTTTTAATAATAGTTGGACTATATTTAAACTAATTCATTTATAGTTGATTTTGTAATTGGATTATAGTAATCAATATATTGATTTTAATCTATTAAATTATAGTTGATTAAATAGTTGGACTATTGTAATCATTATAATAAATAGTACCGAAATCGTTGATTAAATAGTTGGACTATTAGAATCAAGATAAAATTGAAAGATTAACATTTAAAACATGATCCTAGGGAAAATGTATTTAAATGTTTAATTTCAAATGGTAATAAATTTCAGGATGGTCTGGAAAATATAATTTATTTATTTGATAAAATAACATATTAGACAAAGCCCGGAGTTAAGCAATAGTAGAGAATGTCTTTGAAGATTTATGTGATATGTAACATATAGACCAAAGCCGGAGTTAAGCAATAGTAGAGCAGGTCTTTGGAAGATTTATGTGATGATAACTTAAGTGCTTAATCCATTAAGCTTGTCGTAGTAGACTCGTACTTTCTAAATCAGAACTAAGGATTAGATCCTTAAGTATGATAATGAAATTGAAGGATCTTCATAAATCTATGCTTAGATTTAGAAGTACGAATTGCAATAATACTCTTGGAGAGTTAATGACTATTCTCAAGAAGATAAAGTCAAAGTTTGCAATAAGGCAAGTTGCGCAAGGCGCACCTTACTTCGATATTCTAGAAACCCGAGGCTTGGCCAAAGGCTTCTGGAATATGAAAAAGGGCAAAGGCAAAATCATTATAATCTTCTAGGAAGATAAAAGGACACATCCCAAAATGTCTGCCTAAATTGTGGCAAACGGGATCGCGGAAGCGTGACTGCCGTTTGGACAAGGCAGACATGAAGGAATTGAAGACGAGCAAGGCTCTGACTTCAAATATGTTTGTCATAATATGTTCATTACTAGTATTAAAATTGATTTTAGATAATTAGTGTGGTACATAAATAATACTGATGTTCAGAATCTGCTATGAGCAGGATACTGACTTCAGATTGAGATTATCTGCGAATTGAACGGGACGAAAGTCGTTGTTTTAACCGTAGATACCTAAGTTTAGGAACTACCTTCGGGTGGTGTGTACTAAATTTGGAAACTGTTATAATGTAACTAGTTGACTAGAAACATTATCTCTATATCAGTGTTTAACCCTGCTGCGGGTGAACCTTTATATTCTAGAACACTAAAGTGTTTCATTATATAAAGATGATATGAGATAAACACATTTGATGTGAATAACAGAATTTATATTTTGAATATAATAAAATCTCAAACATTATCATGACAAACAAAAAGCGCAAACAGATTTGATCAGAGATGAAAACTTTTGTGGCATTGCTGTGGGACACAATTAAACAAGAATCGTATATCCACACTTTTGATAGGGGATACTCGGACTGTTTGATTCCATTCAAATTAAAGTCTACGAATCTAATTTATTGGGAAATGTGCCTATAACACCTATTTACTTGGTAAAAGTGTAAATGCCACAGATCTGTTAGCCCTAGTTCATAGTGAAGCAAGTGGGCCCATGTCTAGCTAGGCTAGAGGTGGATATGAATATTTCTTGACCTTTACAGATGTGGCATCGCGTTATGGTTATGTGTTTCTTTTGAAGAACAAAAATCGAAATCTTTTATAGTTTTCGACACGAAATAGACGAACAAACAGATCGGCTATAGTATTAAATGTCACGGTAAGACCGTAATGGAAAATACTTAAGCAATAAGTTCTTATATACTTGAAAGAGTATAGTATTCTTTCAATGAGGACTCCTCTTGAACGAAACTGACTCGACGAGCCAAACCCGAAGTTAACCGATTTGTGGACATGATAAGGTTAATAATGAGTTGCTCTGAGCTACCATTTCCTTCAACGGATAAGCTTTGACAGTGCAGAACTTATTTTGAATAAGGTTCCATAAAATCTGTTTGAAAGATATTCATATTAGATATGAACAGGAAAGAAACCGGGTTTCTCATTCCTGAATATTTGGGTATGCTTGGCATATGTTTGGATGATACCAAACTAGAACCCAAATTGGATAAGTGCCAAATGTAGGTTATCATAGGGATACCAAAGTATGTACTTATATACAACTCACAAGAGAACAATTAGATTGTTGCTCACCATGCGATTTTCCTAAGAGGAATACCGATATGCAGTGGTAAGTGGGAGAATAGTAAAACTCGATGAAAATCGGAGTAATACTATTCAAGGCACCGAATCTTAATGGAACATAAATAGTTCATCAAGGATGAAACTATTACCATATCTTCAAATACACAATAACCATGTATGTCGGAGAGATTCAGAAAATAACCTAGGGTATGGGTTTCTGATCTCACCTCATAAAGATGTTAATCTTTTGAGGTATACCAACTGACTACATATGAGGAAGTGATACAAGGTATCGACTCCCTATTATGACAAAGTGTCATGAATCCGAAATGGATTCCATGTATATCAACCAAGTTTGGATACTAGTTGAGTACCGCAAGGCATTGTGCCTATTGGTAATTTATAAGTCTTCAAGGAAGACATACATGGATGGAAACATACCAACGTACTAAGCTAGGCTTGTAGCGGAAAGGTATCGTTATCAACATTGTGTTGATTACGATTCAACCTTTTACATGTTGCCAGGTAAATCCATTTGGATAATGCTTGCTAATGCTGTTTCATGTTTCATTATGAAATATGAAAGCTTAACGGGAAAATCGCTTCCTGAAAAGGAAACCTTTTGGAGGATGTTTACAACATCCTGTCGGTTTTTTCGTGAACAATAACAAGCAAACAAGGTTTGCAGGTTATTCGATCCATGTTTGGATTGAAGCAAGCATTAGGTTCTTGGAATTATCGTTTTGATGTAATCATAATGGTTTATGATTTAATTCAAAACGAAATGATTCTTGTGTATATAAGAAGGTTAGTGGGAGTGCACTGACAGTAGCTGTCCTGTAAATAATGATAATATGTCATTTCTTGGAAATGATATTCCCATAATAAATATCGGCGAAAGCTTGGCTTTCGAATACTCTCCGAGAAATCGTACATTGAAAATGTACGCGACCTGGTGTCTCATACGCTTTGAGCATATGAATTCACAAACAGGCCAATCCAAGTGATAGTCATTGGATTGATGTTAAGAACATCCGTTAGTATCTTAGAGAACTAAGGATGCTGTCTTAAACTATGGAGAAGGATAACTTGAAGTGACTGGGATCACTACTGCAAGTTTCCTAAACCGATAAAACGACTATAAGTCACAAACGTACTATACAGTTTGAATAACGGAACAGTGAGCTGGAAATCTTCCAAGCAAGATACTGTTACCGAATAAACAACAAATGCGGGTTATTGCTGCAGCTGAGGCGGCAATAGAAGCATTTGGGCTAATAACAAATCTAATTAGATTAGATATAGTTCTGTAGCAGCTGAGCTAGGCGTCAGCACAGGCTAAAAAAAATTAATGGTCTCATCAACGATCCAGATACATACTTCGATATTCATCTGATTATTTCGGATCATACATCGTGGCGATGTGATGATCGTATAAATCGCATCAGACGATAATCATGCAAATCCGCTGACGAAAGCCTTTCTCAGCAGTTTGAGCCAACCGTACATAGTTCGGGTGTAAGACACTTGAGGGATTGGCTATAGGCCAAGTGGGAGATTGTTGGACAATTATGACCCATAGTGTCACTATTTGTACAGATCATGGTGTTGTTGTACAAATTAACTATGTGACAAAGGAGATTGCACTCTTATCATTTGTGATTAGATCACCAAGATATATAAATGATAGGAGGTCCCTGTGATTTATTCCTGGATTGAGAATGATATGAGACAGTATGAATCCACGAAGGATAAATCATTAAATATCCATAGTCAGAGCATTATCGAGATTGGACATCGATAAATACGTAAAAGACTAGTTTTACACTTGTGAGCGTTGTGAGGGCACAAGGGTATAATTCTCATATATTTGGGTATAGGATACTCATGCAAGTGTAATAGGAGGTTGTGTTTTACCGATGGTATGGGAAACAGCTTCGCTCTGGATAGACCCCCTCGGAATTCCATTGGTAGTATGACTATGTGTCTATGGATGTCCGAAATCAGGGTAGGTGTATTGGTCTTAACCTAAGACTTGCACCGCTAATACTTGCGATAATCAATATACTTTGGTTGCGGTCGTCCAGGACTTTAACATGTTCTGTGTACGCCAATGCTCTGTATATTGAGAATCGTAGTGTGTTGGGTGTGATGTCAAGACGGAAGTGTCATTCCAGTCATATGGAGTTGATGATCGCGCATGGATACAGAACTGGTTCTCTAAAAAGGTTGCAACCGTCGGGATAATATGACTTGGTCATGATTATCCGATAATAAAGAGAATAGTTGCTCGTAATCCGATATATGCTTCGTACGGGGCAGACACTGTACCAGCCCTAGGCCTTGCATGTGATCATCCGATACTGGACAGAAATATTCAATACTACGTATACTACGCCTGATATAGATCCTTTATTCCTGTAACGATATTTCTAGAGAATTGGGTAGGCATGGGGCTTTGCTAGAAGCCAACCTTGTCTTGTAAATCGGTAAAACGTAGTACTTGGTACTTACGTGTTCGGATAGTCCAACGACCGAATTTACTGCCAACATATCCGAGGATCTCATGGGTCGCTTCCCGAAGATTCACTGATGACGTATGACTCGTACTTTAATTAATTTGGGATTAATAAGAAGATAGAGAAAATTAATCTGGGATTAATAGCGGAGATATTTTATCTGGGAGAAATCGATAAATTAATATATTCGATATATTAAATGAAATTGGATTTCGACTCGAATTGAAATTAGATTTTAATTCGGGCGAACGAGTTAATTAGAATTAATTCGTTAGCGATGTGAATAGTGATTTCACTAGGCGTAATCATTTAATTACGATGCAACGGAAAATTCGTTAATTTGGAATTAGCGAACTGGAGCCTGGGATTATTTGCAAGTGCATCGCATTATGAATTCGAGTGCGGTACGCAAGTCAAATCAAGCGTCAAATCACTTGTCACTTTGAGTGATGTGACTTGACAACTTGATTGATATATGTGACTTGATGGGAGTTGTTGAAAAGCTTTTAAAAGCTTGAGTGACATATATTATTATTATATGTTTGGTATATGTTAAAATTGATTTTAGAAATCAATTAGACATTACACTTTTTCAATTCTCACAACTCTTCTCTCTCTCTCCATTCTCTCCTTCATCTACACGCCCATGGAGGGCTGTTCTTGTTCTGGTTTTCTGCTAAACTAGTGAGCAAAATAAGGGAGGCAAAGTGCGATTTTGTGGCAAAATCGCACACTCCGGGATCATGCGAAGGTGATAGGGAAGTCCACCCATTAGCCGGGAATTAAATGATGAAGCTTGGAGCTTGGTTTCTTGTTGATTGAAGGCCGAACACAGTGGAATGTCACTGCTACTGCCGACAGGTCCAAGGGCAGAAAAGAAATTTTTGTTGCCTACCGCGTTGTTCAACCGATCGATGTGAGTATTCCGTGACTTTCTCGATTGTATTCACACATGTTCATGCTTGTTTATTGATCCTTGGGACCTTAGCAAACTCCAAAACTTTCAAGCTCAAAGGGATATAGAATTACCTTTAATTCCCAAATTCCTCCAAGCCTTTTCTTGATTTTCTTCATTTTTCTATCATGATTTGATCAAACAAATTCTTGGGGTTTTTGTTCTCAAATTTTCGATCATAGTGTGTTAGATTAGGAAGATTAAATTTTTTTTATTCTTTTAAAAAAGCCTTGACCGACTTTTTGGGGGCTTTTTTTGTCAATTTGCATTTTTAATTTCATTAAATTAAGAAGCAAACAAGATAACCTCAAAGGTGGACATATCAATTTGAACATCTAAGCTTAATAAAGTCATGCCATTGAACCAATCATAATTGGACAAATTGCATTATATTTATGGAAAAAATTTAATTAATTAATCATTTAAATATTTAAGAATTAAATATTCAATTAATCAATTAATATAATTATTATTATATATGTATTTTATTTATAATAAATAACAAATACATATATTTATGACATGTGTCAAAATCTCATTTGATGAATAATTAATGTATATCTAATCGTATTATGTATCAAATACAAATACACAATAATTAAGATTGAACCAAAATGCCCATATACATGTGTTGTCGTTTAACCGATTAAACGATCCGAATTAACTCATTTAATCCGGTGAAGTATTATGAATAATTTGTATTATTCATATCGAGATTCCCAAGTGCTCAACGAGTACACTTTATACTGTGGGACTCTCTAAGTTTAGGTTTATCTGTCACGAAATCCAATTTCGTGTCCATAATCCACCCACTCATGGATTATGACGACCATGAATAATCTCGCTAAACTATGCAAGTCGAGGTCATATCATACGTATAAATCCTCTGTCATAGGCTATCTATATTATACATGTGATATGGATAACAACGTCAAATCTGTTCGATATAATACAATCGACTTTCAATTTAAGATCTCTAAATAACACTCGGAACTGATTTCCGAAGTTATACCACGGCCATGGATTTACAAGATCACAAACACGTGCGGATGCCTATGCCCTGTACACAAGACTGTCGGATCCTATCTTGATACACACTGGATATCATGAGCATCAGTTTACACCCAACGAACAGGCAGAGGTCTGATCATGAATAGATCATTGACGTGAATACCATCAAAGTATGAATGATAACTCATATATCCCACTGTGGTATCTCAAGTCGAAGGACCACTTTGCTTGCTCAACACGAGAAGATTCATATTGACGTTGGTGTACCATCTACTAGGAAATCTTCAGTGAGTCGTTCAGTGTCTTATCAAATAAACACCTACATATCTATACGAGTCACCAAGACTCATGGTTCACTGGGATAAATCATCAGACCAAGTCACGATATATGACATATACTGAGCTCAGTGGATTTTACTAACCGACCCGTGTTAGTAAATCTTGACCAGGAACTTTATTTAAGGAAATACATCTTATAGTGTGCTTCCCAATGTCAATTATAAACTATGTTGTAACTGCACACTATATTGTAAATCCTAGGGTCTTTTCCTAATATACACGTATCACTTAACCAGATTCAGTTTCGATCTAATCGTAATTAGATCGAATAAGTGTATAAAAGACAAGGGTGCTAACATTAAATTAGTAATATTTTGGAAAATAGAATTGCTTGTATTCATGAATCAGACATAAATACGATCCGGATTGGCACTTCGAGCACCAACCCTAACAATTTCTCCCACTTGCTCTAGTGCCAATCCACAGTATCATATACACATCTCAATGTGTATCACATACTCATGGCCCTTAAGATCTCACCAGCACTCAAGAGGTAGGCAACAACAAGTAAGCCCGCTTTAACAAATCGAGTCTGTCCAACAAACCCAACCGTTTTCCTTAACCAGCATCATTCATATTTTGCAGAATCCAAATTCTACATCAATATGACTCAAATGCAATATCAATTTTGTGCTATAGCTACTGAGTTGTTTAAGTATATATGGATCAAATCCAAAATACTATAAGATAATCGCAAACATGAAACCAATATCAACACTTCTAATCATTGAGGTCACTTTGCAACTTCTTAAGTCAAAACTTCATAAGTTGCAACTGATTCCACTAGTTTGGTAGAATCAACGGTGACACTCCTACTGCATCTTTTCTGACTTTATATGACATATACCATCTAATGTCATAATTAGGATAAAAAATAATCTGACCTTATAGTTGCAGACTAAATTCTCAATGAATTAGAAACTCATTCTTAATATCTCAAAGATCACAAAGAACATGTTTCAAGACCCATCATATGGTCTACAATATATCAAAATAACTAATAATAATTACAATTAAATTGATATCTTTAATCGCACATAATATAGTATTCATTATGCCATCATCCTATGATGCATAATATTGACTAGACATTATAATCAATATCACTTTTGACAAAAGGAATCATCCTTTACGAAAGATGAATACAATATATATATAAAAGACACGTTAACTGTCAAGCAGTTATACTAACTGTCATACAGATAGTCTTACTGTGTCATTTATTAGATCACATTTAATGCACGACTAATGGGAGTTTCTCACAGGTCTCTTAGTTTCATATCATATATAAAACTTTATATCAAATATAACAGAGACCACTCACACTACTATCACGGAGAAAAGAAGACTTAGGATATATAATACTAGAAAGAAATTTGTACACTCCCACTGACCCTACTGACAACTACGTATTCTCTATATTTCGATAAAACTAGACAATCTGACTGATATCAAAATCAGAGAACAAGGATTTCCGGAAAACTTATCTCAGTCTACAATAGGCTCTATAAGCTAGTATATCAAACTGTGATCTTAGCAGAATACAAACTCTAGGGCCATTCTAGAATGAACTTCTTCAAACAAAGAAACCGCAACGAATTTTTCATTCGAAGAAAACACTCAAGAACGCCACTTTGCATTCTTTAGGCCAAAATACATAGTTTAATATCAACATTAACCAACATATCTTTAATTGTTCAATCAGTGCGACTAGAGACAAGTTTTCTCAGAATCTACAATAAATCGCTGAGTTTAACTTTTCTCACTGTCATACTATAAAGGTCAAGCCTTTATCAAGCTCACTTTGTTTTTACTGCGCAAACAATTTGCACACTTTATGAACTAATCATAAAGAAAGCTCAATCAAGTTCAAAACTTGATCGCAAAAAGCTATGAACAATCTTAGATCTATGGTTCAATGATAACTTTTGAAATCGATATCAAATATCGTTCCCACTATAAGTTATAGGATAATTTTCTTCAGTAAGAAAACAACAGAACCAATAAGTATCAAATATTTCACAAATGATTCTAACATCCTATTGAACTTATACGGAAGATGTCTAAGGGTCTTTTCATCTTATTGATTATGTAATTCCACTTATAGTTTATCATTCTCATATTTGACTTCATTAAGTCAAGTCTTTTCTACAATCGTCAACATCTAATGTTACATACCAAGTAATAAATAATTTTATTACTCGGGATTGTAGAAAAATATGCTCTATCAAACATAATAAAATATTCTATTAAAAAGATAAATGATAAACCTTACTTGTACCTTCGAGGCGCAAGTACTTTCAATTAATAACAATTATACAAAAGAAAGTTTCGAATCTTAAACTTTTCAAGATTCAAATTTTCTACCTATACATTTCATATATGTAATTGTAGAAACAAATGGAACCTTAATTAAAGAGATGAATTAGTGTTGCTGGAGTGTAACCCCAAGAGTATTGAAACTAATTCGGTAATACTCAATATCAACGAATCAAATCATATAAGATTCAATTACTCCCACTGACCAATTCCATCAAGATGGAATCGTGGAAGTTCAATATTGAGTAAGAATCACATTCATTAAATAACTTTAGAACTAATTGCCTTAAATTCACGTGTTTGATCATATCAAACATCTTCGAACAATTCAAAGACGCGCAATGAATTTCTAAAAGTACAGTTTTCAACACTACAGATAGAATATCTTTGAACTTTTCAAAATATTCTATCGGAGTTTCATTAGAAACATATTGACAGTTATTGAACAATTTAAGATGTTTAACATATTCTCTATTAGAAACACGTAACTAAGTCATGACAATTCATTAACTGAGTTACGAAACAAGAAAACTATACAAGGCAATTTCTAATTCATTAAACTACCACATCTAATGTATAAGTCTAATAAATCTTGTGATCCAATGATAATCATTGGTTAAATGAGATTTAATCACATCCTGAATATAATATTCATTAAATGGATAAGGATATGTGGTGTGAACTCGTATCAGACCATCCTTTACTATAAGGAATAAACATCTAATGTTCTTATGAAAAAATCTCATAAAGCTTAGTTCTAAGTTATTTATTTTACCGAATATTTTTCTTAATGTTTATTTTTCATTAATGACACTACTAGTCATCTTAAAGTATGTAACAATTTTTCATACAGAACAAGTAACTATCCAATAGCCACAAGTTCTGATGTCAAATATCAAAACAATTATTAAACATTATTTTAATTAACTAGACGGGAGATCCGGTATCCAATACCTATAGTTTTGTATTGTGAGAATCAATATTCTCTATACAGCACTATACACATCTCCTTTCTTAAACTTTATATTTTGCGTTCAATTATTCACAACAATTGCAAATATTGATTAGCAAATTGTCATTAAAAGATAAAAAAATATTAATGAGGTTTTCTTAATGCTAGTGAAGAATCTCGAGACATGAACTATTCAAGTCAATTCTTACTGCATAAGAAATAATTCTTTCTAGACAGTTATATCCTAAAGAGATTTATTTAGATTACCTAATCATGACTTAGTAACTAAGTCACAACCTTCTTGATTTTCAAGAAAATCAGAACAACAGTTCCCGATGGTTTTGACTAATCTAACAACATCTAAGTCTACTGCCTTTCTAGAACCTATTCTAGAATTACGTAACCATAAGTAAAGTCAGAATATAATATATAATATATATATATTATATATATATTCAAGAAATATAATGCAGTGGATTAGAAGTATAAATCTATAAACAATATAGAATGAAAGGAAAAACAAAGCAAATTTTCCAAAATATTACACACTGCTTAAGTTATGGATTTTAAACTTAGCAGTGTCTCCCACTACTTTACGTAATATCGTAATCCCCAACGGACAACGGGAATTGAATAATTAAATCGAATTCCATAGTGAGAGTAGGATCCCATGAATATATTTCGACTCACAACTTTGGCACGATCTTGCCTACGTGTATTCATTCGGTAGATAACTCTTTGTCAATCACTCACCAGTGACTCCTGGTTTTGGTCCTGACCGTTTATCATTATGACAGCTTTGGCACGTTCACAAGGAGGCGTATCAAGGCTTCACTTGTCAATAACAAACTCAAGCTACTGGTGTAGTCCTGATAGCTTTGGCACGTTCAGGATTTCCACTTTCACTTGAATTTGTCCAGTATCAATATACAACCTGTATGGATAATAATTCTATAACCAGATGCAGTTATAGAAAGATACCCATAAACCGTACTGACCAATACGGACCAAGAAACATGCATCCAATACACGTTACTTTACAGCCATATTAAAACGCGAGGATTTTTCCTCAGGAAGCTATCATCTACATCAAATATAGAATTTTAATCTAAATTATTTTCTAAACATTTCAATTCTACCTTAGAAAACATAACACAATTTAACCATTAAATTTCCGTTATATTTCCGTTAGTGTAAAACCGAAAAGTAAAGAAACATATATAGATTCCAAGCATGTACGAACATTAAAATTGGATTATATATCAAATATCAGTATGGGTAATGTAAAGGATGAAGCATCAGACCCACTCTGATACCATTTTTGTTGGGGTTTCGGGCGAAGGGCGCAGCGGAAGCGCGGTTCGGGAAATCGTAATTTAAAACTTTTTCAAATTACCGAATAAATTATTCAATATCTAATATGAATAATTTATTCATATTTCACCTAAATTTATTTATTCGATATCAAATAACAACATAAATATATATGAAACGTCGCGAAACTTTTACGAAGAATGTTTTTCGGCAAAATGGCCTAAAAGGCATTCGTGATCGAACCGACCACCCAACACTTATGGGGACTGCCCAGGTCAGTCCCAATAGTGTAAGGGTAGTTCATGGGCTGCCCGAACAGTGATGGATTCACTGTTTGGGCAGCCGTCACCCGGTTGGCTCAAAAGTCACCCGGTAAGACCGTTTTTGGCCGTTTTCGCTTATTTCAACTCCGAAACACTTTCCGATAATTGTTCCAACTACTAAAACACATCCATTACATTCATATAACATCAAAATCATCACAAAATTTCTAGTTTCAACAGATCTGATCCAGAACCGAAATTTAACAATTTTCATGCTTTAAATCCAAATTTTCAAGATTAATCAAATTAATCAAAACACCAAATCAAGTCACCACATATGAAAAACCCAAGAAAAATTCTATGTGTCACAAGAGTGGTCATAACACTCTAGAATAGAAAATCATCAGCAATTGATCAAATTGGAAACTAATTACACTAATTACTTCCAAAACTACTTCACACATGCACCATGCTTCCAATTCCATCCACAACAACCAAAAGCCCCAGATTCTAAGAGAAAAGAAAACCCTAGAATCATACTAGTTCATCAAGAAAACAAGAAAAATGCTTTCAAGCTCAAAGGGATATAGAATTACCTTTAACTCCCAAATTCTTCCAAGCTTTTTCTTGTTTTTCTTCTTTTTTCTTTCATGATTTGATCAAAAAATTCTTGGGTTTTTTTTTCAAAGTTTCGGTTATAGTGTGTTAGATTAGGAAGATGAAATTTTTTTATTCTTTTAAAAAAAGCCTTGACCGGCTTTTTGGGGGCTTTTTTTATCAATTTGCATTTTTAATTTCATTAAATTAAGAAGCAAACAAGATAACCTCAAAGGTTGACAAATCAAATTTGAACATCTAAGCTTAATAAAGTCATACCATTGAACCAATCATAATTGGAAAAATTCCATAACATTTATGGAAAAAATTTAATTAATTAATCATTTAAATTTTAAGAATTAAATATTCAATTAATCAATTAATATAATTATTATTATATATGTATTTTATTTACAATATATAACAAATACATATATTTATAGCATGTGTCAAAATCTCATTTGATGAATAATTAATGTGTATCTAATCGTATTATGTATCAAATACAAATACACAATAATTACGATTGACCAAAATTGCCCCTATGCATGTGTTTTCGGTTAACGATTAAATGATCCGAATTAACTCATTTAATCCGGTGAAGTTTTATGAATAATCCGTATTATTCATATCGAGTTGCCCAAGTCCTCACGAGTACACTTCATATTGTAGGACTCTCTAAGTTTAGGTTTATCCGTCACGAAATCCAATTTCGTGTCCATAATCTACCTACTCATGGATTATGACGACCACAGATATTCTCGCTAAACTATGACAGTCGAGGTCATAGCATACATATAATCCCTTCATCACAGGCTATCCGTATTATACTTGGGATATAGATAATAACGTCAAATCTGTTCGATATAATACAGTCGACTTTCAATTTACGATCTCTAAGTAACACTCAGAACTGATTTATGAAGTTATACCACGGCCATGGGTTTACAAGATCACAAACACGTGCGGATGCCTATGCCCTGTACACATGACTGACAGATCCTATCTTGATACGCACTGGATAACATGAGCATCAGTCCACACCCAACGAACAGACGGAGGTCTGATCATGAATAGATCGTTGACGTGACTTCAATCAAAGTGTGGAGGATAACACATATATACCACTGTGGTATCTCAAGTCGAAAGGCCACTATGCTCGCTCAACTCGAGAAGATTCCTATTGACGTTGGTGTACCATATATTAAGAAATCTTCAGTGAGTCATTTAATGTCTTATCAAATAAACACCTACATGTCTATACGAGTCTCCCGAGACTCATGGTTCAGTGGGATAAACCATCGAACCAAGTCACGATATACGACATGTACTGGTCTCAGTGGATTTTACTAACCGACCCGTGTTAATAAATCTTGACCTTGAACTTTATTTAAGGATATACATCTTATAGTGCGCTTCCCAATGTCAATTACAAACTACGTTGTAACTGCGTATTATATTGTAAATCCTAGGGTCTTTGTCTAATATACACGTATCACTAAACCGGATTCAGTTTTGATCTAATTGTAATCAAATATCTAATCGTAATTAGATCGAATAAGTGTATAAAAGACAAGGGTGCTACTATTAAATTAGTAAGATTATGGAAAATAGAATTGCTCGTATTCATGAATCGGACATAAATATGATCTGGATTGGCACTCCGAGCACCAACCCTAACATTTGAGTGTAACTTTTAGCTATCAGACGTGCTTTAAAGGTTTCTACATTTCCATCGGGCCCTCGTTTCTTTTTGTAAACCCATTTACAACCTATAAGTTTAACTCCTTCAGGAAGTTCAACTAAGTCACAAACTTGATTGACATGCATAGAATCCATCTCAGATTTCATGAATTTTTACCATTTTCCCGAATCGATATCCAATATCACTTCCTTATACGTAGTCGAATATGTTTCCTCCAAGAGGAGAACATCAAGACTCACATCAGATGTTAAAAACAATCTCTCATGAGGCTTTGATATTCTATTTGACTTACTTATAATCTGTGTTGTAGATCCTTCACCTAGTTGGATTTTTGGTTCCATCTCAACTTCTTTAATGTTGGGATCAAACTCATCAAGTTCAATCTCTCTACAATTCCCATTTTCTCTCAAGAATTGCTTTTCAAGAAAATGTCAAAACAAACAACGAATACATTTTGCTGCTTTGAATCATAGAATTGATATCCCATGGAATTATTAGGATATCCAACGAACCTACATTTATACCCACTGGGTGCTAGTATATCTCGCTGCGTAACTCTAATGTATGTAGGATAACCCTAAATCTTTAAATGCCCAAGACTTGGATTTCTATCGAACCATAATTGATAGAGGGTCGTAGAAATAGTTTTGATGGAACCCTATTAAACATGTGGGCAGCAGTAAGTAAAGCGTAACCCCAAATATAATATGGAATATCTGTATAGCTCACCATATCCAATAAAGTATGATTTCTACGCTCAGACACACCATTGTGTTGAAGTATTCCCGGTGGGCTATATTGGGCAAGAATTATATTCTCCCTTAAATAATTTTTGAATTCTTCACTCATGTCTTCACCGTTGCGATCTGATCTAAGCCAGTTGATGAATTTACTGGTTTTTTTTCTACTTCGTTTCAGAATATTTTGAACTTGTCAAATATTTTCGGCTTATGTATCATCAAATAGACATACTAAATCTAGATTTTTCATCCTTGAAAGTCACGATGTATGTTGAACCATCATGAGCGGCATGATTTAATAAACCATACACATCGCTGTGTATTACCTATAATAAATCTCCAGGACAATGTCCATCACCTAGAAATTGGGCCTTTGTCATCTTTCATTGGATGCATAACTCACAAATTGGATAAGGATCTTGTTGGACAATTATGACCCATAACATCACTATTTTTACAGATCATGGTGTTGTTGTACAAATTAACTATGTGACAAAGGAAATTGCTCTTTTATCATTTGTAATTAGATTACAAAGATATATAAATGATAAAAGGTCCTTATGATTATTTCTGGATTGAGATGATATGAGACAGTATCAATCCACGAAGGTTTAATCATTAAATATCCCTAGTCGTAGTATTATCGAGATTGGACATGGATAATGCGGAATAGACTAGTATTACACTTCTGCGCGTTGTGGGAGCATAACGATATAGTTCTCATATATTTGGGTATAGAAGATACTCATGCAAGTGTAATAGGAGGTTGTTGTTTACCGATGGTACGGAAATAGCTTCGCTCTGGATAGACCCATCGGAATTCCATTGGTAGTATGACTATGTGTCTATGGAAGTCCGAATCAGGGTAGGTGTATTTGTCTTAACCTGAGACTTGCACCACTAATACTTACGACAATCAATATACTTTGGTTTTGGTCGTCCAGGCTTTAACAGGTTCTGTGTACGCCTCTTCTGGGTATATTGAGAATCGTAGTTTATTGGGTGTGATGTCAAGATGGAAATATCACTTCAGTCAAAATGGAGATGATGATCACGTAGGATACGAAACTGGTGCTCTTATATGCTGCAGCTATTGGGATATTATGACTAGGTCATGTTTATCCGATTATAGAGACTAGTTACCAGAGATCCGATATGTGCTTCGTACGGGGCAGACACAATTCCAGTCCTAGGCCTAGCACGTGACATCTGATACTGGATCGTAATACGCAATACTACGTATACTACGCCTGATAATGATTACATGTTCCTTTAAGAATATTTATGGAGAATTGGGTAGGCACAGTGCTATGCTAGAAGCCAACCATGTCTTGTAAATTGGTAAAAACGTAGTACTAGGTACGTACATGTTCGGATAGTCCGATGACCGGATTTACTGCCAACATATCCGGGGATCTCATGGGTCGCTTCTCGAAGATTCACCGATGACGTATGACTCGCACTTTATTAATCTGTGATTAATTATAAGAGAGAGAAAATTAATCTGGGATTAATTACAGAGATTTTTATCTAGGATAAAATATTATTTAAAGAGAGAGAGAACGATTAATTTGGAATTAATCGATCAAATAATATATTCGATATATTATACGAAATTGGATTTCGACGCAGAATTAACATTAGATTTTAATTCGGACGAACGAGTTAATTTAGAACTAATTCGTCAGCGATGTGAATAGTAATTTTGCTAGGCATAATTATTTAATTAAATTTGATTTAATTACGTCGCAATGGAAAATTCGTTAATTCAGAATTAGCGAACCCGAGCCTGGGAGTGTTTGCGGGCCCACTCGTATTTCGAATTCAAGTGCGGCCCATAAGTCACATCAAGCGTCACATCTTTAGTCATTCAAGTGATGGATGTTGTCACTTGAGTGATGTGATGTTTCAGTCACTATTCATGAGTGATGTGGGTGGTTGAAAGGCTTTATTGCCTTGTACTTTTTGACTTTGGTTTTTGGTATTAGTTTTTGGAAAAAACAAAATACAAAAATCATCTCATCTTCCCCACTTCTCTCCTCTCCCACACATTCGGCCAAGGGCAAAAATCTCTCTTTCCATTTCCTTCATGTTGTGAGCTTCACCAAAGGGAAATAGAAATTTTGTGGCAAAATTTAAGAGTTCTAGCACACATTAGGAGTCATCCAAAGGTGATATGGAAACAAACCCTTGAGCATGGAATCATCATTCAAAGCTTGGACCTTGGAGACCATCCATGGAGGGCTTGACCGAAAATCAAAGGAGTAAAAAATCAAAGCTTTGTCGTGAGCACCTGGAGGAAAAGCTTGAAGATTTTTTGTTGTTCCTTGCATCGCAAAAGCTGATCATTGTAAGTATGATTCCCCCATACTTGTTTATTGTATTCACATATTTTCATTGCTTGAATGATCTTGGGACTATAGTAGAAACCCAACAATGGTATCTTGACCTTGTTTAAGCATGAAATTGAATTATGGTAAAATTGGGTAAAATTGATTTGAGCATGTTTGGATGAAATTGATTGTTTGATATGCTTGAATGATGATAACATAGTGTTATTACATGATCAATTTGATGAAAATTGAATTGGATGAATTTTTCCCCAAAATGCTTGGCTTGGCGAATGGTTATGCTTACCCTAATGTCATGGTGATTTTGTTTTTTGAATCATTGGATGAGTTTGAAAGACTTGGGAAATGTTGATTAGGATTTAATTGGATTGAATTCGGAATCGGACATTAAATCCCAAATTGCCGTGAGTAATTAGCATGAAAATGATTGATTTTTTGATTCAATTGTGTTGGACATGTATTGATGATAATAAGCATTATTAATTGTGTAAATTGGTGTTTTGGAAATATTAATTTGAGTAATTAATTATGGCTATACACTTAGATTAATTTAATTGTGAAATTTGAAATTTTGTGATTTAATTAATTGGGCTTAATTTAGAAATTGGGCTTGTAAAGTTGTATTTGGGCTTAATGGGCTTGGTTGGGCCAAGTTTGGTTTAGGCTAATTGGTTGGATCCAATTGGGCCAAAACCATTTCCATAAAGTCCAAATATAACTAATGGACCTTAAAATTTTAATTGGGCCTAATGGGCCTAAATTGGTTTCTTGGCAAATAAGGGTGATTCCTTAAATGGGCTTTGGTATTTGGGTTTGATCCATGTTGACCAAAGTCCATGCCTTTAGAAATTAATGAAAGCCCATTGGACTTTAATTAAATTGACATTGGATGTTAATGGGCTTTGAGACCCGTAACGATTAGATTTAGAATCTAAGTCGTAAAGGCACATTAAAAAGTGTAAATATTTAATTTATAATTAAATAAAGAATTAGTATTAAATAAAAATTAAATTGGATTTATTATAGTTTAATATAATTCAAGAATTCGTACTTTGAGTATTTATTCTTAAATGGAGTCGGACTCGCGCAAAATCAAATCGTTGTTTGAACATTGGATGGTCATTAATTTCAGATTAATTTAATTGGATTAGATTGATTGATAACATGCTTGTGTGAATACATGGATGCAATGTATGAATAATGTATATCAGATGGATATTAGATGGGTGAGGGCAATTTTGGAAATTGTTGTAATAAATTTAGAATTTATTAATTGGACCTGCGTGTCCAGCCTATTACCTCTTGACTTTTTATATTTCTCTTCTCACCTATTCCCCTCAATGTAAATGAGGTTTCTTTAGAAGTGTTATGTAATCGGGTAGAAGTAATACTTGTGCTAGCGGGAGAGAGGAAAATGAGAGATTTGTTCTAGGAACAAAATGTGTTAAGTATCCATCCGCATATCATTATTATTTTATTTATACGCGCCTAATTATGCTTTTAGAATGCATGTTTAAGGGTGTATGATGAGACCTTAACAAAGATAATTAAATGGTTGCCAATTACGCGAAAAACCCTCAAAATATATTAAGCGTTTTTCCTTCCTTGAGTGATTCTTACTCAAGATCCAAGATTGGCACTGGTTTGTTGACCAAAGTCAAGACCTTTGTCCATCGCGGATGTATTTGAATCATGAAGGCTTTGTTCCATATCGATGTATTGTCCAAGTTATGATTTGTTGGCCAATTTAAGATCACTTCTTGTCCATCGACATCGATTACGAAGCTTTCCAAGGTCAATGGGTTTCGCTTAACTGAGATCATTAAGTTTGTTGTGCCAAAGCCAAGGCTTAATCGATTCAGAGGAAAAAGGTTACGGAATATATTGGATATATTGGCATATATAAGATATATATTTCGGACTTGGATGTCCACCTACTGGATCTAGGAATTGGATGGGATCCAATTGATCTTAGAGATCTACCTAGTTAATTATCATACAATTTGTTGGCCAAAGTCAAGATTGTGTGTTATTTAACGGGATCCTAGCCCACTAGGAAATAATGTTTCCCGAGTACTCCACAGAGGGTTAGAGGCTCGCCGAAAAATAGTGGGAGGCAAGTATTAAATTTGCAATATTCGTTTAGTTACTTTCCAATACGTGCTCATTTCAAATTTATCGTCAAATAATTAATATATTAGTTGGACTAATATTTAATTGTTGTTTTATTTAAACAGTTGGACTATATTCAAACTATTTCATTTATAGGTGATTATATAATTGGATTATAGTAATCAATATATTTGAATTTAACTAATTAAATTATAGTTGATTATATAGTTAAACTATAGTAATCATTATATTAAATAGTACCTAAAATCGTTGATTTGATAGTTGGACTATAGCAATCAAGATAACTGAAAGATTAGTGTTTAAAACATAAATCTGGGTAAAAATATCTTTAAACGACTTTAATTTTCAGATTGGGAATAAAACCTCAAGATAGTACTGGGAACTGAGAAGTTAATCTATTTGATAGAGTAACATCTCGGGCCTAAGCCCGGAGTTGAGCAAATAGTAGAACATGATATTTGGAATATTCATGTGATGATGACTTTAGTGCTCAATCCTTACTGCAATGACACTTTAATTCTGTCATCAGAATTAAGGATTAGATCCTTGTAACATGATGTTGAAATTAAATATCTTCATAGATCTATTCTTAGATCTTGGAAGTACAAATTGCAATAGAAAACTCTTAGAGAGTTAATGGCTATACTCAATGAGACAAAGCCAGAGTTTGCAATAGGGCAAGAAGCGCAAGGCGCATCTTACTTCGACATCCCAGAAGGCCAAGGCTTGGCCAAAGGCTTCTGGGGTGTGGAAAATGGGCAAATGCAAAATCATTATAATCTTCTGGGAATACATAGGACATATCCCAAAATGTCTGCCTAAACTGTGGCAAACGGGGTCACTGGAAGCGTGACTGCCGTATGGAAAAGGCAGACATGAAGGAATTGAAGACGGGCAAGGCTCCGACATCAAATATGTTTGTCATCAACATGTTCACTACTAGTATTAAAATTGGATTTTAGATACTGAGTGTGGTACATAAATATATGTACTGGTGTGCAGTATCTGCTGATTAGCAGGACACTGACTTCAGTTGAAATTTATCTACGAGTCAGAAACGGGACGACAATCACTGTTTTAACCGTAGAGACCTAAGTTTAGGAACTACCCTTCGGGTGTGTACTTAAATTACGAAACTGTTACAATGTAACTAGTTTGACTAGAAATATTATCTCTATATCAGAGTATAACTCGTTGCGTATATACCTTTATATCATAGAACACTAAAATGTTTTATTTTATAAAGATGATATTGAGATAAACACATTAGATGTGAATAACAGTATTTATATTTTGAATATAAATAAATCTCAAACGTATAACATGACAAACAAATAGCTCAAACTGAATTAATCAATTGAAACTTAAAAGTGGCATTGTTGTCTGGGACACATCAAACAAGACTCGTATATCCTCACTTTTGAAGAGTGGATACTAGGACGGATTTGATTCTATTTAAATAATGTCTACGAATCTAGTTTATTGGGCAAAATGTTGGGTTTCTATTAAGTCCCAATGATCAATTCAAGCAATGAAACACATGTGTGAATACTCGTAAAAGCATGGCGGAACCATACTTACAACGATCAGCTTTTGCGACGCGAGGAACAAAAAAAATCTTCAAGCTTTGGTCCTCCAAGGTTCTCGGCTTTAGGCTCCTTTTGTGCTCCATTTTCGGTCCAAGCTCCAAGCTTTCGAATGGTGATTCCAAGCTCACAAGTTCGTTTCCCTATCATCTTCGCAAGACCCCGAATGTGTGCTAGCACTATTGAAATTTTGCCACAAAACATCCTAGGCTTCTCCTTCATGTCTCGGCTTTGACAGGAAAATGAAGAAGAAAATGGCCCAAGGCCGTGAGTGAGGAGAGAGTGAGAAGAGATAATGAGTTGTGTTAGGTTGGTTTGATTTTCAAAATTTGGTAAATGGCATTAAAGCCATTCAACCACCACCATCAATCAATAGTGACATGTTGTCAATCACTCAAAGTGACTAGACATCACATCAATCAAAGTGACTAATGATTTGACGCTTGATGTGACTTGTGGGCCGCACTTGAATTCGAAATGCGAGTGCGCCCGCAAACACTCCCAGTCTCGGGTTCGCTAATTCCAAATTAACGAATTTTCCGTTGCGACGTAATTAAATAATTATGCCTAGTAAAATCACTATTCATGTCGCTAAAGAATTAATTCTAAATTAACTCGTTCGCCCGAATTAAATTCTAAATCTAATTCCGCGTCGAAATTCAATTTCGTATAATCTATCGAATATATTATTTTATCGATTAATTCCAAATTAATCGTTCTCTCTCTTTAATTAATATTTTATCCTAGATAAAATATCTCTACGTCTTTGGTGAATCTTTGGGAAGCGACCCATGAGATCCCCGGATATGTTGGCAGTAAATTCGGTTGTCGGACTATCCGAACACGCAAGTACCAAGTACTACGTTTTACCGATTTACAAGACAAGGTTGGCTTCTAGCAAAGCGCCATGCCTACCCAATTCTCTGGAAATATCCTTACAGGAATAAATGATCTATATCAGGCATAGTATACATAGTATTGTGTATGTCTGTCCAGTATCGGATGATCATGTGCTAGGCCTGGGGCTGAAATTGTGTCTGCCCCGTACGAATTACATGTCGGATGTCTGGTAACTAGTCTCTATAATCGGATAAACATGACCTTGTCATTTTATTCCTATGACTGCAGTACTTAAGAGTACTAGTATCGTATCCTACGTGACCATCATCTCTATATGACTGGAGTGACACTTCCGTCTTGACATCACACCCAACACACTACGATTCTCAATATACCCAGCATTGGCGTACACAGAACCTGTTAAAGCCTGGATGACCGCAACCAAAGTATATTGATTGTCGCAAGTATTAGCGGTGTAAGTCTCAGGTTAAGACCAAATACACCTACCCTGATTTCGGACTTCCATAGACATATAGTCATACTACCAATGGAATTCCGAGGGGGTCTATCCATAGCGAAGCTGTTTCCGTACCATCGGTAAACACAACCTCCTATTACACTTGCATGAGTATCATATACCCAAATATATGAGAACTATGTCGTTATGCTCCCATAACGCGCACAAGTGCAATACTAGTCTATTCCGCATTATCGATGTCCAGTCTCGATAATACTACGACTAGGGATATTAATGATTAAACCTTAATGGATTGATACTGTCTCATATCTTATCAATCCGGAACTAATCATATGGACCTTCTATCATTTATACATCTTGGTAATCTAATTACAAATGATAAAAGGGCAATTTCCTTTGTCACATAGTTAATTTGTACAACAACACCATGATCTGTATAAATAGTGATGCTATGGGTCATAACTGTCCAACAATCTCCCACTTGGCCTATAGCCAATCACTCAAGGTCCTACACCCGAACTATGTACGGTTCGCTCAAATTTCTGCTGAGAAAATGCTTTCGTCAGCAGATTTGTATGATTATCATCTGATGCGATTTATTCGATCATCACATCACCACGATGTATGATCCGAACGAATCAGATGAATATATGAAGTATATATCTGGATTGTTGATGAGACCACTAATTCTTTAGCCTGCGCTGTAGTCTAGCTCAGCTGCTAACAGAACTATATCTAATCTAATTAGATTATTATCAATCTAGAAGGCTTCTATTGCTGCCTCAGCTGCAGCAATAACCCACTTTTGTTGTTTATTCGGTAACAGTATCTTGCTTGGAAGATTTCCAGCTCATTGTTCCGTTATTCAAACTTTATAGTACCGTTATTGCGACTTATAGTCGTTTTTATCGGTTAGGAAACTTGCAACGGTGAACCTAGTCACTTCAAGTTCTCATTCTCCATAGTATAAGACGGCATCCTTAGTCCTCTAAGATACTCAAGGATGTTCTTAACATCAATCCAATGACTATCACTTGGATTAGCCCGATCGTGACTCCATATGCTCAAAGCATATGAGACATCAGGTCACGTACATTTATTTCAATGTATGAGTTCTCGGAGAGTATTAACAACTTTAAATCTATCCCAGTAGATCTTTATTCCTAGAATAAAGGTTGTTTCTCCCAAGAATTCTACGGAGAATTTTCATGAAAGCCAAGCTTTCACCGATTGTATTATGGGAATATCATTTCCAAGAAATAACATGTCATCATTTATATAGGACATTCACTGTCTGTGCGCTCCCACTAACCTCCTTATATACACAAGAATCATTCTCGTTTTGAATTAAATCATATACCATTATGATTACATCAAAACGAGAATTCCAAGAACGCAATGCTTGCTTCAATCCATCCATGGATCGAATTAACTTGCAAACCTTATTTCTCGTTTTGGTACGACAAAACCGTCAAGATGTTGTAAACATCCTCTGAAAGGTTTCGTTTAAGGAAATCGATTTTGACGTTCAGCTGCCATATTTCATAAATGAACATGCAGCAAAAGCAAGCATTATCCAAATGGATTTACCGTGGCAAAAGTAAAAGGTTTTGTCGTAATCGACACAATGTTGATAACGATACATTTTCGTTACAAGCCCAGCTTAGTACATTGGTATGTTGCCATCCATGTATTGTGGTTTCTATTAAGGTCCCAAGATCATAAACAAGCATGAAATAAGTGTGAATACAAATCAACGAAGTTGCGGAATACTTACATCGATCGGTTGAGCGACGCGGCAAGCAACAAAACTGAAATTCTGCTCGGCAGTGGACTGCACAGCTCACTGGTTTTTCGGCCATGGTGGATCAACTTCGTCAAGCTCCAAGCTTCGTGATTTGATTCCCGGCTAATGGGTGGACTTCCCTATCACCTTCGCATGTCTCTCAGAGTGCTAGCTCTCTTGATTTTTGCCACAAAAACCAAGCACTCTTGCTTCCCTATGGCTCTCGGTTTTGACAGAAAAACCAGAAGGTTTTTCAGCCCCTTGGGCGTGTGGAGAGGAAGAAGAAAGAGATGAGAGAGAGAGGAGTTTTGTAGATGGAAAATGTATCTAATACACTTTAATTATTTTCCAAAACAAATAAATGATTTACCAAATTTTTGATTTTTCAAAAATCAAGTCATTAATGGCTTACCAACTACCAACATCAACTCACATCAATCATGAATAGTGACTGGCGTCAATCACTCAAAGTGAAAGACATCCATCACTTGATTGACGAATGATGTGACGCTAGATGCGACTAGCGATTTGACGCTTGATTTGACTTGCGTGCCGCACTCGAATTCGAAATGCGAATGCACTCGTAAATAATCTCGGGCTCAGGTTCGCTAATTCCAAATTAACAAATTTTCCGTTGCGTTGTAATTAAATGATTACGCCTAGTGAAATCACTATTCACTATTCACTTGCATGGGTATCCTATACCCAAATATATGAGAACTATGTCGTTATGCTCCCACAACGCGCACAAGTGCAATACTAGTCTATTCCGCATTATCGATGTCCAGTCTCGATAATACTACGACTAGGGATATTTAATGATTAAACCTTCATGGATTGATACTGTCTCATATCTTATCAATCCGGAACTAATCATATGGACCTTCTATCATTTATACATCTTGGTAATCTAATTACAAATGATAAAAGGGCAATTTCCTTTGTCACATAGTTAATTTGTACAACAACACCATGATCTGTATAAATAGTGATGCTATGGGTCATAATTGTCCAACAATCTCCCACTTGGCCTATAGCCAGTCACTCGAGTATCTTACACCCGAACTATGTACGGTTCGCTCAAATTTCTGCTGAGAAAATGCTTTCGTCAGCGGATTTACATGTCTATCATCTGATGCGATTTATTCGATCATCACATCGCCACGATGTATGATCCGAACGAATCAGATGAATATCGAAGTATGTATCTGGATCGTTGATGAGACCATTAATTCTTTAGCCTGTGCTGACGCCTAGCTCAGCTACTAACAGAACTATATCTAATCTAATTAGATTTATTTATCGACCCAGAAGGCTTCTATTACCGCCTCAGCTGCAGCAATAACCTGCATCTGTTGTTTATACGGTAACAGTATCTTGCTTGGAAGATTTCCTGCTCACTGTACCGTTATTCAAACTGTATAGTACCGTTTACGATTTATAGTCATTTTTATCGGTTTAGGAAACTTGCAGTAGTGATCCCAGTCACTTCAAGTTCTCATTCTCCACAGATTAAGACAACATCCTTAGTTCTCTAAGATACTAATGGATGTTCTTAACATCAATCTAGTGACTATCACTTGGATTGGCATATTTTTGAATCCATATGCTCAAAGCGTATGAGACACTTGGTCGCGTACATTTTTTAATGTACGATTTCTCGGAGAGTTTTCTGAAAGTCAAGCTTTCACCGATTGTTTTTATAGGAATATCATTTCCAAGAAATGACATATATTATCATTATTTTACATGACAACATTTGTTGTCAGTGCGCTCCCACTAACCCTCTTATATACACAATAATCATTCTCGTTTTGAATTAAATCATAAACAATTATGATTACATCAAAACGATAATTCCAAGAACCTATGCTTGCTTCAATCTAAACATGGATCGAATAACCTGCAATCCTTGTTTGCTAGTTATTGTACGACAAAACCGTCAGGATGTTGTAAATATCCTCCAAAAGGTTTCCTTTTCAGGAAAGCGATTTTCCCGTTCAGTTGACATATTTCATAAATGAAATACGCAGCTTTAGCAAGCATTATCCAAACGGATTTATTGTGGCAACAGGTAAAAGGTTGAATCGTAATCAACACAATGTTGATAACGATACCTTTCCGCTAAAAGCCTAGCTTTATACGTTGGTATGTTGTCATCCATGTATGTCTTCCTTGAAGACTAATATAGTACCAATAGGCACAATGCCTTGCGGTACATCAACTAGTATCCAAACTTGTTGATATACATGGAATCCATTTCGGACTCATGACACTTTGTCAAAATAGGGAGTCGATACCTTTGTATCACTTCCTCATACGTAGTCAGTTGATATACCTCAAAAGATTGACATCTTTATGAGGTGAGATCAGAAACCCATACCCCAGGTTGTTTTCTTACTCTCTCCGACTTACGCGTTCTTGTGTATTCGAAGATTAATGGAATAGTTTCATCCTTGATGAACTATTTGTGTTCCATTAAGGAATCGGTGCCTTGAATAGTATTACTCCGATTTTCATCGAGTTTTACTATCCTCCCACTTACCACTGCATATCGATATTCCTCTTAGGAAATCCGCATGGTGAGCAACAATTAAATTGTTCTATTGTGAGTTGTATAAGTACTATACTTAGCTATCCCTAGGATAACCTACAATTGACACTTATCCAATTTGGGTTTTAGTTTGGTATCATCCAAACATATGCCTAGCATACCTAAATTATCAGGAATGAGAAAGCCGATTTCTTTCCTGTTTATATCTAATATGAAGTCTGCCAAACAGATTTTTATGGAACCTTATTCAAAATAAGTTCTGCACTATTAATGATTATCCGTTGAAGGAAATAGTAGCTCAGAGCGACTCATGATTAACCTTATCATGTCTAACAAAATTCGGTTACTCAGTTCGGACACACCGTCAAACTGACGTGTTCCGGGAGGAGTCCTCATTGAAAGAATAATATACTCTTTCAAGTATAAGAAACTTATTGCTTAAGTATTTTCATCATGGTCTAACTGTGACGGTTAATACTTTAGCTGGTCTGTTTGTCTACTTCGTGTCGAAACTTTAAAAGTTTCCGATTTGTGTTCTAAAAGAAACACATAACTATAACGCGATGCCACATCCGTAAAGGTCACGAAATATTCATATCCACCTCTAGCCTAGCTAGACATGGGCACACTTGCTTCACTATGAACTAGGGCTAACAGATCGGTGGCATTTGCACTTTTACCAAGTAAATAGTGTTTTAGGCATTTTGCCCAATAAACTAGATTCGTAGACTTTATTTTATTATAATCAATTAGTCCTAGTACCCACTATTCAAAAGTGTGGATGTACGATTCTTGTTTGATTGTGTCCCAGACAACAATGCCACAATTAAGTCTCTTCTGATCAAATCAGTTTAAGCTATTTGTTTGTCATGTTATACGTTTGAGATTTTATTTATATTCAAAATATAAACTCTGTTATTCACATCTAATGTGTTTATCTCAATATCATCTTTATAGAATAAAACACTTTAGTGTTCTAGAATATAAAGGTTCACCCGCAGCGGGTTAAACACTAATATAGAGATAATGTTTCTAGTCAAACTAATTACATTATAACAGTTTCCAAATTTAAGTACACACCCTAAGGGTAGTTCCTAAACTTAGGTATCTACGGTTAAAACAGCGACTTTCGTCCCGTTTCCAATTCGCAGATTTATCTCAATTGATGTCATTATCCTGCTCATAGCAGATTCTGAATATCAGTATATATATATATATCACACTAAGTATATAAAATCCAATTTTAATACTAGTAGTGAATATATTTATGACAAACATATTTGAAGTCAGAGCCTTACTCGTTCTTCAATTCCTTAATGTCTGCTTTGTCCAAACGGCAGTCACGCTTCTGCGATCCCGTTTGCCACATTTAGGCAGACATTTTGGGATATGTCATTTATCTTCCCAGAAGATTATAATGATTTGCCTTTGCCCTTATCATATTCCAGAAGCCTTTGGCCAAGCCTCGACCTTCTAGAATATCGAAGTAAGGTGCGTCTTGCGCTACTTGCCTAATTGCAAACTTTGACTTTGTCTCCTTGAGAATAGTCATTAACCCTCCAAGAGTTATTATTGCAATTTAGTACTTCTAAAATCTAAGTATAGATTTATGAAGATCCTTCAATTTCATTATCATAATTTAAGGATCTAATCCTTAATTCTGATTCAGAAATTAAGGAGTCTACTGCGACAAGTTAAATGGATTAAGCACTAAAGTTATCATCATATAAATCTTCCAAAGATTATGCTCTACTATTTGCTTAACTCCGGGCTTAGGCATAATATGTTATTTTATCAAATAAAGTAACTTATTATTTTTCCAGGACCATCCTGAAATTTATTCCCAATTTGAAAATTAAACCATTTAAATACATTTTCCTTAGGATCATGTTTTAAATGTCAATCTTTCAATTTTATCTTGATTCTAATAGTCCAACTATTTAATCAACGATTTCAGGTACTATTTATTATAATGATTACAATAGTCTAACTATTTAATCAACTATAATTTAATAGATTAAAATCATTATATTGATTACTATAATCCAATTATAAAATAAACTATAAATGAATAGTTTGAATATAGTCTGACTATTATTAAAAAAACAATTAATATTAGTCCAACTAACATTTAATTCATATGACGAATGATATTTGTTTTGAGCGCGTATGACAAGTAATTAAACGAATATTGCAAATTCATTTCTTGCCTCCCACTATTTTTCGGCGAGCCTCTAACCCTTTGTCGAGTACTCGGGAACCCGTGTTTCCTAGTGGGCTAGGATCCCGTTAAATATCACACAATCTTGACTTTGGCCAACAAATTGTATGATAATTAACTAGGTAGATCTCTAATATCGATTGGATCCAATCCAATTCCTAGATCCGGTATGGGGACATCCAAGTCCAAAACATATATCTTATATATGCTAATACATCCAATATTTTACCTAACCTTTTTCCTCTGAATCAACTAAGCCTTGGCTTTGGCACAACAAACTTAGTGATCTCAGTTCAGCGTGACCCATTGACCATCGAAAGCTTCGTAATCAATGTCGATGGACAAGAAGTGGTCTTGACTTTGGCCAACAAACCACAACTTGGACAAGACACCAATATGGACCAAAGCTCTCGTGATTCAAGCACATCCTCGATGGACAAAGGCCTTGACTTTGGCCAACAAGCCAATGCCAATCTTAGATTTTGAGTGAGAATCACTCAATGGAAGGAAAGACGCTTCATATTGTTTGGGGGTTTTTCGCGTGCAAATTGACAACCAATTTATTATCTTTGTTAAGGTCTCATCATCATACACCATTAAACATGCATTCTAAACACATAATAAGCGCATATGAAAAATAATAATGATATGTGGATGGATACTTTACACATTAATCCTAGATCAAATCTCTCACTTTCTCTCTCCCGCTAGCACAAATATTTCTTCTACCTGTTACACTACAGTTCTAAGAAACCTCATTTACATTGAGGGGAATAGGTGAGAAGAGAATACAAAGAATATGGAGGTATAAGACTGGACACGCAGGTCCAATTAATAAATCAAATTTATTACAACAATTTCTAAAATTATCCCGCCCATCTAATATCCATCTGATATACATTATTCATGCATCGCAACCATGTATTCACACAAGCATGTTATCAATCAATCTAATCAAATTATTAATCTGATAATTAGTGATCATCCAATGTTCAAACAACGATTTGATTTTGCTCGAGTCAAACTCGTTTTGCGAATAAGTACTCAAAGTACGAATTCTCAAATAAAATTAAACTACATCATTAAATCCATTTCAATATGCATTTAATTCTATTCGCTTATTTAATTTCAAATTAAAAAACACACTTTATTTACGAACTTTTACGACTTAATTCCAAATTTAATCGTTATGGGTCTCAAAGCCCGATTAACGTCCAACGTCAATTCAATTAAAGTCCAATGGGCTTTTAATTATTTATTAAGGCATGGACTTTTGGTCAACTCGGGTCAAACTGAATAACCAAAATTCAATCCGGGAATTACCCCATAAGCCCATAAATCAATTTTGCCCCATTAGCCCCAATTAAACTTTAAAGGTCCTTAGTCGTATTTGGGCTTTATTGATGCGGTTTTGGGCCCAATTGGATCCAATCCATTTGGCCTAAACCTAACTTGGTACAACCAAGCCCAATAAGCCCAATAACAACTAAAAGCCCAAATCCAATTTTAAGGCCCAATATAATAAAATTACAAAATCCAATTTTACATTTAATTACACTAAAGTGTATAACACAATTAATTACCCATTAAAATTTCCAAAACACCAATTAGCCTAATTAATCATGCTTAATTACATCAATTAGTGTCCAACACATTTTGATCAAAATCAAACCCAATTACATGCATATAGCTCTCGGCAATTGTAGGGAATTTTAAATCGATTTCGATTTCAATCCAATTGAATCCACAATCAATATTAAATCAATATTCCCAATTGATTCAAGTCATCCGATGATCAAAAATCAAAAAATTCCAAGACTATTTGGGCACTAAACCTCTCGGCCAACACAAAATTTTGGGCAAAAATTGTTCCAAACAAAATTTCTTGAAATTGATCCAATCGATCTTGAATTCAACATGATTTAAGCATATTCAAACATCCAATTTAATTAAATCATGCTCAAAATCAATTTACCCAAATTTTAAGCCCTAAACATTTCATGCTTTAACCTTGCTCAAGATGTCATTGTTGGTTTCTATTAAGGTCCCAAGATCATAAACAAGCATGAAATAAGTGCGAATACAAATCAACGAAGTTGCGGAATACTTACATCGATCGGTTGAGCGACGCGGCAAGGAACAAAACTGAAATTATGCTCGGCAATGGACTGCACAGCTCACTGGTTTTTCGGCCATGGTGGATCAACTTCGTCAAGCTCCAAGCTTCGTGATTTGATTCACGGCTCATGGGTGGACTTCCCTATCACCTTCGCATGTCTCTCGGAGTGCTAGCTCTCTTGATTTTTGCCACAAAAACCAAGCACTCTTGCTTCCCTATGGCTCTCGGTTTTGACAGAAAAACCAGAAGGTTTTTCAGCCCCGTGTGGAGAGGAATAAGAAAGAGATGAGAGAGAGAGGAGTTTTGTAGATGGAAAGTGTATCTAATCCACTTTATTTATTTTCCAAAAACAAATAAATGATTTACCAAATTTTTGATTTTTCAAAAATCAAGTCATTAATGGCTTGCCAACTACCAACATCAACTCACATGTAACATCCTGCCTTAGCAGCAATGTTACCGGCAGGAGACAGGCTAAACCCATCTCCATAAGCCTCTGATTCTAGAAAAATTTCGGCATGATGTATTTGTAACATCATGCAACCTGGCCTATAGCCAGCATCCATAAACAGCATAAACATAAAATCTCGACCTCAGGCCGGAATCACAACATCAATGCAATCCAAGGGCCCAACTAAAATGCGATGCAGACATAAAGACATAATACAACCAGGGCTCCGTGCCCGAAAATACGAATATACAAAAACTTTTACAACAAAAGCATTTGTGCTCAGCACGTCTCATCAATACTCAAATACAATGCTTTTAAACTCAACCTGTACACAAGAATCACTTTCCCAAGACTTGGTGACTAGCTGACTGCAACGCTGCTATTCGGCTCCTCAAGCTCTAATGTCTGTGGTCGACCGATCACGTCACCAACCTGCAAAACTCAAACACTGTTGTGGTGTGAGTCGTAATGACTCAGTAAGTAACTATGCTCATTCCTTGAGCGTCAAGTATATGCAAAGTCTGGGTCATATTTCTGTATTAACCTGCGATGTCTATGTGATCATGCAAATATAAATTAAGTTTAATCTCAATATTGATTCCAATCCATTTAACAATTGTATTACTTTATCACTAATCCTCTATATCTGACTACACATATACTTTAAATCATGTTTCTTATTTACATCTTCAACATCAATAACAGACATCAAGTTTCTATTTTACTAACTATATATCGAAATCCATCACACTTCTGCTGCGCTACTCTGATTTTTCTCTTTACCTTCATGTATACTATGTGCTAATCTAAATTAGGCAATTATAATAACTTCCTTACTCTTTCTATCTTGAAATATCATCAAATCGGTTATATTAAAACATTATTTCTGTCAAACATTTAATCCACTACCACCAACCATGTATACATGCATATGTTATTAAATCATCATGTTATAACATCTTTACAATATGTTCTTTCAAAGTGAGCATACACTAGTAGTTAACACAATGTTACTTCTATATGAATATGCCTCACATAGATATTAACCATATATACATATTAATGCAATCATGCCATTATACATTTATGCCAAACTATATGCATAATAGTTATTTATACTCTACTCTCGCATGTCATTCTTTTAGAAAACTACTTTTTGGAAACCTTTTCTGAAAAACTGCTTCCTGAAAATTCTTTCTGAAACTCTGTTTGAAAATCTCTTAATAAAACTTATCTTTCTAAAATCATGCTTTGAATCTCTAGTTTCTGGAAACTATTTCTAAAATCTTGTTTCTGAAAACTGTTTACTGGGAATCTGAAAACTGAAAACTCTTTCTGAAAATCTTTCTTTTTCTTGTACTTCTTTTTAAAACCGTCTTTCTAAGTTCTTTTCTAAAACTCTTTTCTGAAAACTGAAAACTGAAATCTGAAATCCTTTTTCTGAAAACCAAATCTCCGCCCGTAGGCGCATCTCCGCCCGAAGGCGCATCTTCGCCCGTAGGCGCATCTCCGCCCGAAGACGCATCTCTGCCCGTAGGTGCATCTCCGCCCGTAGGTGCATCTCCGCCCGAAGGCGCATCTCCGCCCGAAGAATGTACCATCTGAGCGCTGAGGATCTAGAAGCGTCCCTCAGTCCTCCACATGTGCACATGTGTCTAAATCCGTCAATTCCAATTAGTGTACAGCTGGGATGGGTCAAATCCCAAATCCCGAATCCATATGATATCCGTCAATTCCAACTGAATCTCAAGTTACATACTGGGGTGAGTTTTTCCCTTATGCCCCAAAAAAATATAAAATCATATTTTGTATCTCAAAACTGTAAAACATTTTCTGAAATACATTTTCTTTCAAAAGCATTTAAAACTTTTCTTTAAAACTTTTGAATTTCAAAATCATCCTAAGCTCCCATTCAATTTTCTGAAAATCATAACACACATACATGCATTTTCTTTTCTTATGCTTTCATTTACCCTAGTCATGCTTCCTTATATGCTTACCTATATTTCTAATATCATATATGACATACAAATTCTAATCTTTGCATACTTCCATCTAATATTTATCTTATGATCTATGTGCTCAAATAACATACATTGGTATTGTCGAAAATATACATATGTAAACTTTCCTCATTCTAATTTATCAATTCATAATTGTACTTAGACAATCTTATTTCTTACATTTGTAAGAATCATTCTTATATCATAACCCATATACATACACACATCACATATTTGCACAATTGCGTTTTCAATTCTCATTCTTGAGGCGTAATCATGTCATCATTTACATACACACATATTCAATTCCCATTTTTCTTATTTAGAAGTACATTTACATATCACTCTCTTCATGCAATCCTTTATACACAGTTTCATTTATACTTTCCAGTAGCCACACATCATACCACAATATTTTGTATAACACACACATTACTCAAATATGAAAATGTATTAATTCATCAGCACTTACCCTTACAAACGCCAAAACTTATGCTCATGTTCAATTATACACATCATGAATATACTTACTTTACCACCTTATATAGTCATACATATACATATACTAACACTTACTCATTTCTGGATCCATTACTATTATAACTATATATGTATATATTTCAATCTCATTGCAACATACCAAACTTACAAACCGCACTTCACATTCATAATCAATAAACATCACCAAATAAGCTTTCCAAAACATAGGTACAGACTTATGCATGAAAATTAAAAATTCCAAATCACATAGATATATCTACTATCATACATATTTCTGATTAATCACATCACATCTTCAGCTTCTTTTAAACTATTAATACTACATCAAGACCTATAATACGTCGAACTACTCATCCAGTTACTCGAACAATCATATTTTTACTCAAAACCTCTCATTAACAATTACCTTATCATTAACTTTACTTAACCATTTTCGAAATGATAAATCTATATATATATAACTATTTCAATTAACATATTCTTAACTTATTCGTCACATTCAAATACAATGCTCACTCTTGCTTCTTAGTTTCATCTTTATATCTTTCTTTTCTTTAACCCATTTTCCCATAAACCAAATTAAAACCAACTCTACTGTCCCTACTTCTCCTATTCTTATTATTATTTATTTTTTTACTACTGTCTCCTTCACCCCAATCTCTATTGTCACGTCTTATACTACCACCATTACTATTGTTATTACCATATTCATACATTCATTTATTTATTTCCAAAATATTATACTCTACATTATCAACAGTAAACTTAAAATATCCAATCTCAGCTTTATTCTACACTCAAAATTTTCCCCCCAAATCCTAGGGTTGTCACTGCCGATTCTTCTTCTTCTCTAATTGATTCATAATATTTTCTTTTCATACAAAATACTTAATCTAGGTTATTTTTAACATACTTCTAACCCATTGTTTCACCGAATTTCGAATTTTATCTCAAAACCCAAATTATATTTTTAATCAAATTCAAGGAATTCATAGCATAGTATACTTACAATTTCATCCATAACTGAAATCATGAATTCAATTGATGAATCCCCCTTCCTCCTCATCTTTCGGTCTTCTTCCTTTCTATTTCTGCCCTTGCTCTCGGTTCTGCTTCCCTTGATTTCGGCCTGCTCCTCTTTCTTTCTTTTCTTATTTCTTTCCGGTTTCTTCTTCTCGGCTTCAGCTTCTGTTTTTCTCCTTCTTCTCTATTTTTCTTTTCTTGTTCTATTTTTGTTTCCTTCTCTCTCTCTCCTTCGGCCTTCTTTCTTCCTCTCGAATTTTCTTGCTTCTTCTCGTCTTCCTGCCGTGACTTACTGTGTGTGTATAATGAATGTTTGTGTGTGTACTGTGTATTATGCGTGTTTGTGAGTTAATTTATATGTGGTGTGTTTTTAATACACGTGAGTGTGTGGAAATATCCAAGGGTTATTAATTTTTACAAGGCAAATCTCAAATTACTCCCTCTAGTTGGTTTTAATGAAAACCTGTAATTAATTCCATGAAAGGTTCATATTTGACCATAAAATAGTCCCCGTGTTCGGTCGCGACCTCATACGCGGAAAATAAAATTCACGCTACATGCTAAAATAACCCGGAATGTTACATCACATCAATCATGAATAGTGACTGGCGTCAATCACTCAAAGTGAAAGACATCCATCACTTGATTGACGAATGATGTGACGCTAGATGCGACTAGCGATTTGAAGCTTGATTTGACTTGCGTGCCGCACTCGAATTCGAAATGTGAATGCGCTCGCAAATAATCTCGGGCTCGGGTTTGCTAATTCCAAATTAACAAATTTTCTGTAGCGTCGTAATTAAATGCTTACGCCTAGCGAAATAACTATTCACGTCGCTAACGAATTAATTATAAATTAATTAGTTCGCCCGAATTAAAAACTAATTTTAGTTCCGCGTCGAAATCTAATTTCATTTAATATCAAATATATTAATTTATCGATTAATTCCAAATTAATCGTTATCTCTCTTTAATTGATATTTTATCCCAGATAAAATATCTCTGCAATTAATCACAGATTAATTTTCTCTCTCTTCTAATTAATCCCAGATTAATTTAGAGTGCGAGTCATACGTCATCGGTGAATCTTTGGGAAGCGACCCATGAGATCCCCGGATATGTTGGTAGTAAATTCGGTTGTCGGACTATCCGAACACGTAAGTACCAAGTACCACGTTTTACCGATTTACAAGACAAGGTTGGCTTCTAGCAAAGCGTCATGCCTACCCAATTCTCCGGAAATATCCTTACAGGAATAAAGGATCTATATCAGGCGTAGTATACGTAGTACTGTGTATGTCTGTCCAGTATCGGATGATCACGTGCTAGGCCTGGGGTTGGAATTGTGTCTGCCCCGTACGAAGAACATGTCGAATGTCTGGTAACTAGTCTCTTTAATCGGATAAACATGACTTTGTCATTTTATCCATATGACTGCAGTACTTAAGAGTACTAGTACCGTATTCTACGTGACCATCATCTCTATTCGACTGGAGTGAAACTTCCGTCTTGACATCACCACCCCACACTACGATTCTCATATACCCAGCATTGGCGTACACAAAAACCTGTTAAAGCCTTGGACGATCGCAACCAAAGTATATTGATTGTCGCAAGTATTAGCGGTGCAAGTCTCAGGTTAAGACAAATACACCTACCCTGATTTCGGACTTCCATAGACCTATAGTCATACTACCAATGGAATTCTGGGGGGGTCTATCCAGAGCGAAGCTGTTTCCCGTACTATCGGTAAAACACAACCTCCTATTACTCTTGCATGAGTATCCTATACCCAAATATATGAGAACTATGTCGTTGTGCCCTCACAATACGCACAAGTGTAATACTAGTCTTTTACGTATTTATCGATGTACAATCTCGATAATACTCTGACTAGGGATATTTAATGATTTATCCTTCGTGGACTGATACTGTCTCATATCATTCTCGGTCCAGGAACAAATCATAAGGACCTCTCATCATTTATACATCTAGGTGATCTAATCACAAATGATAAAAGTGCAATCTCCTTTGTCACATAGTTAATTTGTACAACAACACCATGATCTGTACAAATAGTGACGCTATGGGTCATAATTGTCCAACATGTATGTCTTCATTGAAGACTTATATAGTACCAATAGGCACAATGCCTTGCGGTACATCAACTAGTATCAAAACTCGGTTGGTATACATGGAATCCATTTCAGACTTCATGACACTTTGCCATAATAGGGAGTCGATACCTTGTATCACTTCCTCATACGTAGTCAGTTCGTATTCCTCAATAAGATTGACATCTTATCGAGGTGAGATCAGAAACCCATACTTCCCAGGTTATTTTCTGACTCTCTCCGACTTACGCGGTTCTTGTGTATTCGAAGATTATTGGTATAGTTTCATCCTTGATGAACTATTTGTGTTCCATTAAGGAATCGGTGCCTGGAACAGTATTACTCCGATTTTTCATCGAGTTTTACTTTCCTCCCACTTACCACTGCATATAGGTATTCCACTTAGGAAAACCGCATGGAGAGCAACAATTACATTGTTCTCTTGTGAGTTGTATAAGTATTATACTTAGGTTTCCCTAGGATAACCCACAATTAGACACTTATCCGATTTGGGTTTTAGTTTGGTATCATCCAAACATATTTGACGTTAGAGCCTTGCCCCTCTTCAGTTCCTTCATGTCTGCCTTGTCCATACGGCAGTCACGCTTCCAGTGACCCCGTTTGCCATAGTTTAGGCAGACATCATGGGATATGTCCTTTGTCTTCCCAGAAGATTGTGATGATTTTGCCTTTGCCCCTTTTCCACACCCTAGAAGCCTTTGGCCAAGCCTTGGCCTTCTAGAATGTCGAAATAAGATGCGTCTTGCGCTACTTGCCTATTGCGAACTTTGGCTTTGTCTCCTTGAGTATAGCCATTACCTCTCCAAGAGTTTTCTATTTGCAATATAATACTTCTAAGATCTAAAGATGGATCTATAAAGATCCTTCAATTTCAATATCATACTATAATGATCTAATCCTTAGTTCTGACTAAGAAATTGAGGAGTCTATTTGGCAAGTTTAATGGATTAAGCACTAAAATTATCATCACATGAATATTCCAAATATCATGTTCTACTATTTGCTTATTTCCGGGGTTAGGCCTAAGATGTTATTTTATCAAATAAAGTAACTTCTTAGTTTTCATGACTATCCTGAATCATTATTCCCAATTTGAAAATTAAAGTCGTTTAAATACATTTTCACCCATGATTATGTTCTAAACGTTAATCTTTCAGTTATCTTGATTATAATAGTCCAACTATTTAATCAACGATTTTAGGTACTATTTATTATAATGATTACTATAGTCTAACTACATAATCAACTATAATTCTATAGGTTAAATTCAATTATATTGATTACTATAATCCAATTATAAAATCAACTATTAATTGAAATAGTTAATTCAAATATATTGATTACTATAATCCAATTATATAATCAAGTATAAATGAAATAGTTTGAATACAGTCCAACTGTTTAATTTAAAACAACATTAAATATTAGTCCAACTAATATATTAATTTAACGACAAAAAATTTGAAATGAGCGCGTATGGCAAGTAACTAAACAAATATTGCAAATTTAATACTTGCCTCCCACTATTTTTCGGCGAGCCTCTAACCCTCTGTGGAGTACTCGGGAAACCTTGTTTCCTAGTAGGCTAAGATCCCGTTAAATAACACACAATCTTGACTTTGGCCAACAAATTGTATGATAATTAACTAGGTAGATCTCTAAGATCAATTGGATCCCATCCAATTCCTAGATCCAGTAGGTGGACATCCAAATCCGAAACATATATCTTATATATGCCAATATATCCAATATATTATCTAACCTTTTTCCTCTGAATCAACTAAGCCTTGGCTTTGGCACAACAAACTTAGTGATCCCAGTTAAGCGGAACCCATTGACCTTGGAAAGCTTCGTAATCAATGTCGATGGACAATAAGTGATCTTGACTTTGGCCAACAAATCACAACTTGGACAAGACACCGATATGGAACAAAGCCTTCATGATTCAAACACATCTGCGACAGAAAAAGGTCTTGACTTTGGCCAACAAACCAGTGCCAGTCTTGGATCTTGAGTAAGAATCACTCAATGGAAGGAAAAACGCTTAATATGATTTGAGGGTTTTTTTCGCGTAATTGGCAACCAATTAATTATCTTTGTTAAGGGCTCATCATCATACACCCTTAAACATGCATTCTAAACACATAATAAGACGCGTAAATAAAATAATAATGATATGCGGATGGATACTTAAACACAATGTTCCTAGAACAAATCTCTCTATTTCCTCTCTCCCGCTAGCACAAGTATTACTTCTACCCATTACATAACACTTCTAAAGAAACCTCATTTACATTGAGGGGAATAGGTGAAAAGAGAAATACACAGAGTAAGGAGGTAACAGGCTGGACACGCAGGTCCAATTAATAAATTCTAAATTTATTACAACAATTTCCAAAATTGCCCTCACCCATCTAATATCCATCCGATATACATTATTCATACATCACAACCATGTATTCACACAAGCATGTTATCAATCAATCTAATCCAATTAATTAATCTGAATATTAATGACCATTCAATGTTCAAACAACGATTTGATTTTGCGCGAGTCAAACTCGTTTTACGAATAAGTACTCAAAGTGCGAATTCTTGAATTATATTAAACTACAACATTAAATCCAATTTAATTTTTATTTAATACTAATTCTATATTCAATTCCAAATTAAATATTTACACTTTATTAATGAACCTTTAGCGACTTAGATTCTAAATCTAATTTTACGGGTCTCAAAGCCCGATTAACATCCAATGTCAATTTAATTTAAAGTCCAATGGGCTTTTAATTAATTTCATAAGGCATGGACTTTTGGTCAATATGGATCAAACCCAAATACCAAAGCCCATTTAAGGAATCACCCTTATTTGCCAAGAAACCAATTTAGGCCCAATTAAAATTAAAGGTCCATTAAGTCATAATTGGACTTTATGGATATGGTTTTGGGCTCAATTGGATCCAACCATTTAGCCTAAACCAAACTTGGCCCAACCAAGCCCATTAAGCCCAATTACAACTTTAAAAGCCCAATTCCAAATTTAAGCCCAATTAATTTAATTTCAAAATTCCAATTTTCATAATTAATTAACCAAAGTGTATGCCATAATTAATTAACCAAATTAACATTTCCAAAATACTAATTCACTCAATTAATTATGCTCATTATCATCAAAATATGTCCAACACATTTGAATCAAAAAATCAACTCATTTTACATGCTTCTCATTCACGGCATTTAGGGTATTTTGTCCAATTCAAAATTCAATCCAATTAAATCTCAAATCAACATTACCCAATTGTTTCAGGTCATCCAATGATCAAAGAAATAAAAAATACCATGACTATTAGGGCATCATAACTCTCGGCCAAACCTAGATTTTGGGCAAAAATTGATCCAATCAATATTTCATGAAATTAATCATATACAACTTCAATACAACATCATTCAAGCATACTCAATCAATCAATTTTATCAAATCATGCTCAAATTGATTTTACCCAAATTTTACCCTAAATTCATTTCATGGTCAAAATGGCTCAAGATACCATTGTTGGGTTTCTATTAAGTCCCAAGGATCAATTCAAGCAATGAAACACATGTGTGAATACTCATAAAAGCATGGCGGAATCATACTTACAACGATCGACTTTTGCGACGCGAGGAACAACAAAAATCTTCAAGCTTTGGTCCTCCAAGGTTCTCGGCTTTAGGCTCATTTTGTGCTCCATTTTCGGTCCAAGCTCCAAGCTTTCGAATGGTGATTCCAAGCTCACAAGTTGGTTTCCCTATCACCTTCGCAAGACCCCGAATGTGTGCTAGCACTCTTGAAATTTTGCCACAAAACTTCCTAGGCTTCTCCTTCATGTCTCGGCTTTGACAGAAAAATGAAGAAGAAAATGGCCCAAGGCCGTGAGAGAGGAGAGAGTGAGAAGATATAATGAGTTGTGTTAGGTTGGTTTGATTTTCCAAAATCAATTAAGATATACCAAATTCAAAATTTGGTAAATGGCATCAAAGCCATTCAACCACCACCATCAATCAATAGTGACATGTTGTCAATCACTCAAAGTGACTTGACATCACATCAATCAAAGTGACTAATGATTTGACATTTGATGTGACTTGTGGGCCGCACTTGAATTCGAAATGTGAGTGCTCCCGCAAACACTCCCGGGCTCGGGTTCACTAATTCCAAATTAACGAATTTTCCGTTGCGACGTAATTAAATAATTATGCCTACCAAAATCACTATTCACGTCGCTAATGAATTAATTCTAAATTAACTTGTTCGCCCGAATTAAATTCTAAATCTAATTCCGCGTCGAAATCCAATTTCGTATAATATATCGAATATATTATTTTTTCGATTAATTCCAAATTAATCGTTCTCTCTATTTAATTAATATTTTATCCTAGATAAAATATCTCTGTAATTAATCCCAGATTAATTTCCTCTCTCTTATAATTAATCCCAGATTAATAAAGTGCGAGTCATCCGAACACGTACGTACTTAGTACTACATTTTTACTGATTTACAAGACATGTTTGGCTTCTAGTAAAGCACCGTGCCTACCCAATTCTCCAGAAATATTCTTACCGGAATATGTGATCTGTATCAGGCGTAGTATATGTAGTATTGCATATTTCGATCCAGCATCTGATGTGACGTGCAGGGCCTGGGGCTGGAAATGTGTCTGCCTCATACGAAGCACATATCGGATCTCTAGTAACTAGTCTCTATAATCGGATAAACATGACCTAGTCATAATATCTCGATAGCTGCAGCATATAAGAGAACCAATTACATATCCTATGTGATCATCATCTCCACTATGACTGGAGAGATACTTCCATTTCGACATCACACCCAATACACTACGATTCTCAATATACCCAGAAGAGGCCTACACAGAACCGGTTAAAGCCCTGGATGACCAAAACCAAAGTATATTGATTGTCGCAAGTATTAGCGGTGCAAGTCTCAGGTTAAGACCAAATGCACCTACCCTGATTCGGACTTCCATAGACACATAGTCATACTACCAATGGAATTCTGAGGGGTCTATCCAGAGAGAATCAGTTTCCGTACCATCGGTAAACACAACCTCCTAATACACTTGCATGAGTATCCTATACCTAAATATATGAGAACTATGCCGTTATGCTCCCACAACGCGCACAAATGCAATACTAGTCTATTCCGCATTATCGATGTCCAGTCTCGATAATACTACGACTAGGGATATTTAATGATTAAACCTTCATTGATTGATACTGTCTCATATCTTATCAATCCGGAACTAATGATATGGACATTCTATCATTTATACATCTTGGTAATCTAATTACAAATGATAAAAGGGCAATTTCCTTTGTCACATAGTTAATTTGTACAACAATACCATGATTTGTACAAATAGTGATGCTATGGGTCATAACTGTCCAACACAAAGTGCCTAAAATACCTTTTACTTGGTAAAAGTGTAAGTGTCTGTAGACAACAGAACCTGGGCGACGCTGTTCTAGGCTCGCGGCCTAGTTGGGAAGTACGAAATAATATGGAGTCGCCACCCGGTGTGAACCGAGACAAAGATTTAAGGCCACACTCACCCCTCGCAAGGGAAGACCTCAAACCGTTGGGTTCGGAATGGTCTCTTACTTATGTCACTTGTGATGATATGATTTGTGCAATAAACTAACCGAATCTATTCAACATCCATGCTCAAGGGTACTTAGATCTAACATGCTTTCATCCAAATAAATCCACGCAATATAACACAACGAGCATATTGAACCATTAAACCAAAGTAAACAAATAACTAATTAACCATAACGAAACATCATGCATAAAGAATGAAGAAACAACATGCCTAAATAACACAATCATGCTTTTGAGAATTAAATAACAAGACTAAATTAACTCATGCTTAAAATAATAAATAAACGGCCTAGAACTATGACATGCTCAAATACAAATTTGGATGAGACGAGATACGTGCATCTTAAGTGGTACGTGGCGTTGTATCCCGAGTGCAGACCGCAATACCGTCCAATCGGAATCGGCTACGGAATTTACGTCCGGGTCTCCATCCGATATACCACAAAAAGGAACACACATCCCGCTCATCCAACAATCACATCATGCCTCAAACGACTCTCATGCAATAATATTTTAAAATAAATAAAATAAAATGAAAGAAGATAAGTAAGAAGGTGCCCTCAGGTCTAACCTCTTTTGTTGTCTCACGAAAGGGCGTTACACGTCCGTTGGAAGGGTGAATGATCCGCAACTCTTTTGGTTCACCAACTCAACGTCTTTCCTCGCTGTTTTGCTGTTCGGGCTGCTGTTTTCACTCCGTCCGTTTCGTGGCTGTTTTTGTTGTATTTTCCGGTCGCTATTTTGGGGTAATTAAGGGACTGGTTTGTGCAGTTTTTGGGGACTGTTTTGTGCAGTTTTTAGACAGTTTTTTAGGCAGTATTTTTGGGCAGTTTTTTGGGTAGTTTTCTGGGCAGTTTTTGGGCTTACTTTCACGACTGTTTGTTGCTCGGTTTCAGGGTTATTTATTCTCGGTTTTTTTGGTGAATTTGGGGGCAGAGAGTGGCGAGGTTAGGGACGTAGTGGCTGGCAGAAGCGTGAAGGCAGGTGTAGTGTGTTTACGTGAAAAGGGAGTGAGGGGCTGCTGTGCTTGTGTCTTTGAGGGAGGCAGTAGCTGATCGATGTGGGACTTGTGACGTTGAGTTGAGGGCTATTGGCTTGAAGTAATGGCTGAGTTGGAGGGTATTGTTACGTGAATGGTCAGATGCGGGAAGGGTCAGGTGTGTGCGTATGGTGGGTTTGTTGGAAGGGCAATTGCGTGAGGTGAGGTTTGCTTCGTGAGGGCTAGTGAGAGCTACTTTGAGGCTGGCTACGTGTTTTTGTGGGGATCGTGGGCTTGATGAGGCTGAGGGCAGCAGGTGCTTGAGTGGAGGGCTGGCGTTATGGACGAGTGGTGGCACTAAGGGCGCGAAAGGAAGTGGGTCGTGGCTGCCTGTTAACGTATGTGTGAGTGGCTAAGGTCAGTGGCGTGTAGGGTTTTGAGTGAAGTTGGTCTTTTGGTGTAGATGCCGACTAGGGTTGGTGCGTTGGTCACTGTGTGGTGCCGAGAGTGAGAGCCATCTAGGGTTTATTCTTTTTGTTTGTTTAGAGAGAGGCTATGTGTCTGCATGGTGTGGCATGTGTCGGTGAGTGGGAAGGGTTTTGCTTTTGTTTATTTAGAGGGAGGTTATGTGGCGTGAATTGAGTTGAGCCGTGAATAGGCTGTTGCCGTGAGTGGCTTTGGGTGAAGGGTTTGTTTTTGGTGTGGCTGTGCACAGACCGTGAGCTTGTCTAGGGTTTCGATGGCTGCCAAGTCTGTGTGTGAAAGAAGAGAGGCAGAGCCGTGAAGAGCTTTAGGGTTTGTTTCTTTTTTATGTTCTGGTTTGTGGCCGAGAGCGAGAGAGGCCATAGGAGGAAGATGTCTATGGTTTGTTGTTGTTTATATAGTGAGAGGGTAGGGTTAGGGTTTCTATCCATGGATTTATGTGTGTATTTAATTTTAATTATTTAAGACAAGAAATTATTTAAATTTGGTGAGTAAATTATTTAAATTAGGGGAGTGATTTATTTCAATTTTGGTAATGATTTATTTAATTTTAGTATTAGATTTTAATTAAATATTAGTTTAATTTAATTTAGATTTATTTTAATTGGTTTAATTTGATTAATTTAATTTGTGACATGTATTTTAAATGTTTTAATTATTTAATTTGTGAGATGTGTTTTAAATGTTTTAATTATTTTTGGATGTGATTTAAAATAGATGTCCAACAAGCGAACCCGAAGCGAAACAAGCGAGTTAAATCTGACCAAATGCTAATTTCCAACTTTGCCCTTCCGACGTCCGTTTCCCGCGCTTTCACAATCAAAGAGGTAGTGTCTCCATACGAGACTCATCATTGGGCTGGTATGCAAAAATGCAATGCCTACAGTCGCCCCCATTTTGATGGGATTTGTTCAGTGTGTGCCAGTGACAATCCTATCAAAGTTCGTGCAATGCATTTTTACTTACTTGGCTCGCCAGCTGCTGCCTGGTCCGCCTGTTGTGTTGAGTTGATGGTGCTACACCCCGTACCTAGGCGTCGCGGTAGTCCACAATTCTTCACGATAGTCCACGGTAGTCCACGATAGTCCACATAATCCACGGTAATCCACGGTAGTCCACACAATCCTCAATACTCCTCATAATCTTCATAGTCCACGGTAGTCCACGTAGTCCACATTACTCATCGATAATCCACGGTAGTCCACATAATCCACGATAATCCACGGTGATCCACATAATCCACGGTGATCCATATAATCCACGACGCTTCATGATAATCCACTGTAGTCCACAACACTTTATAATAATCGACGGTAGTCCACGGTAGTCCACAACACTTCATGATAATCTGGGATTCGTTCCTGGATTCCTTCCAAAAATCTGACGGGTGGACCTCAGCCCTGGGATTCATTCCCAAAACTTTGCTGATATGGGCATCGACCCTGGGATTCATTCCCGGATTTCTGATTCATTCTTCTGGATTCGTTCCAAACTCTGAGATTGTTCTTCTGGATTCCTTCCATATTTTGAGATTCTTTCTCTGGATTCCTTCCAAGTTCTGAGATTCATTCTCCGGATTCTGGATTCATTCCAAACTCTGAGGGATTCATTCCTGGATTCATTCCAAATGCTGAGAGATTCATTCTCTGGATTCATTCAAACTGCTGAGAGATTCATTCTTTGGATTCATTCCAAATGCTGAGAGATTTATTCTCTGGATTCATTCCAACGACTGAGAGATTCATTCTCTGGATTCCTTCCAATTCTGAGATCTGAGATTCGTTCTCTGGATTCCTTCCATATTCTAAGAGATTTATCTTCTGGATTCATTCCCCTGGATTCATTCCAAACTCTGAGATTCATTCTCCTGGATTCATTCCAAACTCTGAGATTCATTCTTTGGATTCCTTCCACATTTTGAGATTCATTCTCTTGGATTCATTCCAATCCTGAGATTCATTCTCTGGATTCATTCCGCTGGCTTCTGGATTCATTCCAATTCTGAGATTCTTTCTCCGATTGTCTGGACTGTGGGCTTCATTCCCTTGGTTGTCTGCACTGTGGGCTTCATTCTCTGATCTGAACTGAATATGGGCTTCATTCCCTGAACTGAGCCGAATGTGCTGATTGTGGGCTTCATTCCCTGATCTGAACTGACTGTGCTGAATGTAGGCTTCATTCCCTAAACTGAACTGACTGTGCTGATTGTGGGCTTCATTCCTTGATCTGAACTGACTGTACTGAATGCGGGCTTCATTCCATGATCTGTACTGAATATGGGCTTCATTCCCTGATCTGAACTGTATGCAGGCTTCATTCCTGAACTGTACTGAATATGGGCTTCATTCCCCGATCTGAACTGACTGCAGGCTTCTTTCCTGAACTATACTGACTGTGCTGAACCTCATACCTAGGGCGTCGCGGCTGCATCTCCATACCTAGAGTGTCGCAGAAATATCTCCATACCCGGAGTGCCGTACCTGGCTGAACTGATCTGAAATCTCCATACCCGGAGCGCCGTACCTGGCAAAACTGATACTGAACCAATGTGGGCCTCGCCCCCAGAATGCCATACCCGACAAGACTGATTATGATAACGATGTGGGCCTCACCCCCAGAGTGATGTGGGCCTCGCCCCAAACTGATACTGATATGGGCCTCGCCCCTGAGACTCATCCCCAAGACTGAAACTGATATGGGCCTCAACCCTGGGACTCATCCCCGAAACTGACTGATATGGGCCTCAACCCTTGGACTCATCCCCAAAACTGATTCATTTCTGAAACGGACTGTAATGTCGCTGCTTCTGATTGGCTTGTCTTTGCCACTTTTCTTTTTCTTCTTCAAAACCTGTGAATACAAAGCAAAACAAACACAAAAAAGAATGCCGAATATGTTACATGTATGCATGCATGAACGAATTTCCTATTCCGTTGGGTAAGGTCTTCCACCTGTTCTCCAGGTGATTGCTCAGTCTTCTCTCTGGTTTCATGACTCAATATCTTGATATGTCCCTGATTCGCGATGTGGGAGACTGGTCGCCCCCAGTCTTGGTTTACCTTTCTGCTCTCCGCTGTTTGTACTTGGTCAAGATGAACCACATGGTGGGGTCTTCCATATCATACTATATCACATGCTACGAAATAGTCCCAATAGTTACACATATTATTTCCCTCAAAGAATGCTCAGTATTGAAACCAGAGAACCTTCAAAACATTCAACGCAACTCAAATCCAAGACTTTGAATAAATGATCTAAGCCAGACTCAAAGTGTGTGTGAAAAGGTTCCTTTGCGGATTCATCCCCAGGTAAGCTAACTCAATGATTTCGTTTCAAAAATCGGGATCGATGGGTCAAACCAACCTAGATGTCTCAATTATGCCTGCAGTTGCTTTTCTGTGCTCAATGTGGTATGGTTTTCTTTCTCTTTTGTCTTTCTCTTTTTTTCTTTTCATTTTGAACTTCTTTTTTTTCTTTTCTTTTCTTTTTCCCTTATTTCTTTCCCCTTTTTTTTTTCAACACACCTACCCTTTAAGGTAGCATTTCTCCTAATGGTGGTCCTAATACTCGCCCATGGGTAGCTTCATGCTTATTGGTTATAGGCGGTTTATTTCTTTTCTTTAGAGACTTTTTTTTCCAACCATACCACACATCATAACACAAGCAAGTCAGGATAGACATCTAAGCAAACGGTCATTCATCGACCCGCAATTTCTTCATCTAGTCACCTTGCTAACTACTCAGGTTTTCACCGCTAAGAACCTATAGTGAAGTGCTTACGAGTCTAGCATAGATCAATCACTCAAAGTATCAGGTAAAAGCACGTCAATAGTTTATCGTTTCTAAGGTTTCGCCCTAAAGCAATCAATTTCATCATTGGACTTATGTCTAACTATCAAAGACTAAAAACAAACAACAACTCTTTTTTTTTTTCTTTCTCTCTTTTTTTTTTCTTTTTTTTTTCTTTTTTTTTTCTTTTTTTTTTTCTTTTTTCTTTTTTCTTTCTCTCCATTTTTTTTTTTCTCTTTTTCTCTTTTTTTTTTTTCTCTTTTTTTTTTTCTTTTTTTTAAGCCCCTTAATGGTCTTTCTATCTTTGCCGCAAGGTTTTCTGTTTCTCGATTTCCTTTTCCCCGATATCCATGTTTGCTAAACTCTTCTTGACAAGCCTTTTTTTTTTCCTCTAACCCAACAGATATCTATGATGACTTTTAAGACACGAGGGTTAACATGATGCATGTATGCATGAGATGCATGTGATGTATGAGACATAATATGCATGGGGTTATCAAAAGCATAAAGGAGTGGCTCCTATAGGTCATACAACTATGGTTCATATGTGGGTTTTCGGGAGTGCGGACAAAGACTCTCGCTGACGAAGGCTCTCAGTGACAATGCCTTTAACTAAACCCCTTCAACCCACTATAGACACGGTTAACTAAAGCACAAATCATACATATCACAAGACATGATTTCGAGGCCAATTCTCTAAATCCCCAGTGGAGTCGCCATACTGTAGACAACAGAACCTGGGCGACGCTGTTCTAGGCTCGCGGCCTAGTTGGGAAGTACGAAATAACATAGAGTCGCCACCCGGTGTGAACCGGGACAAAGATTTAAGGTCGCACTCACCCCTCGCAAGGGAAGACCTCAAACCGTTGGGTTCGGAATGGTCCCTTACTTATGTCACTTGTGATGATATGATTTGTGCAATAAACTAACCGAATCTATTCAACATCCATGCTCAAGGGTACTTAGATCTAACATGCTTTATCCAAATAACTCCACACAATATAACACAACGAGCATATTGAACCAATAAACCAAAGTAAACAAATAACTAATTAAACATAAATAAAAAACATCATGCATAAAGAATGAAGAAACAACATGCCTAAATAACACAATCATGCTTTTGAAAATTAAATAACAAGACTAAATTAACTCATGCTTAAAATAATAAATAAACGGCCTAGAACTATGACATGCTCAAATACAAATTTGGATGAGACGAGATACGTGCATCTTAAGTGGTACGTGGCGTTGTATCCCGAGTGCAGACCGCAATACCTACCGTCCATTCAGAATCGGCTACGAATTTACGTCCGGTGTCTCCATCCGATATACCACAAAAAGGAACACATATCCCGCTCATCCAACAATCACATCATGCCTCATCACCTCAACGACTCTCATGCAATAATATTTTCAAATAAATAAAATAAAACGAAAGAAGATAAGTAAGAAGGTGCCCTCAAGTCTAACCTCTTTTGTTGTCTCACGAAAGGGCGTTACACGTCCGTTGGAAGGGTGAATGATCCGCAACTCTTTTGGTTCACCAACTCAACGTCTTTCCTCACTGTTTTTCTGTTCGGGCTGCTGTTTTCACTCCGTTTCACGGTTGTTTTTGTTGTATTTTATGGTCGCTATTTTGGGGTAATTAAGGGACTGGTTTGTGCAGTTTTTGGGGACTGTTTTGTGCAGTTTTTAGACAGTTTTTTGGGCAGTTTTTTTGGGCAGTTTTCTGGGTAGTTTTCTGGGCATTTTTTGGGCTTACTTTCAAGACTGTTTGTGGCTCGGTTTCAGGGTTATTTATTCTCGGTTTTTTTGGTGAATTTGGGGGCAGAGAGTGGCGAGGTTAGGGACGTAGTGGCTGGCAGAAGCGTGAAGGCAGTTGTAGTGTGTTTACGCGAAGAGGGAGTGAGGGGCTGCTGTGCTTGTGTCTTTGAGGGAGGCAGTAGCTGATCGATGTGGGAGTTGTGACGTTGATTTGAGGGCTATTGGCTTGAAGTAATGGCTGAGTTGGAGGGTATTGTTACGTGAATGGTCAGATGCGGGAAGGGTCAGGTGCGTGCGTATGGTGGGTTTGTTGGAAGGGCAATTGCGTGAGGTGAGGTTTTCTTCGTGAGGGCCAGTGAGAGCTACTTTGAGGCTGGCTACGTGTTGTTGTGGGGATCGTGGGCTTGATGAGGCTGAGGGCAGCAGGTGCTTGAGTGGAGGGCTGGCGTTATGGACGAGTGGTGGCACTAAGGGCGCGAAAGGAAGTGGGTCGTGGCTGCCTGTTAACGTATGTGTGAGTGGCTAAGGTCAGTGGCGTGTAAGGTTTTGAGTGAAGTTGGTCTTTTGGTGTAGATGTCGTCTAGGGTTGGTGCGTGGCTCACTGTGTGGTGCCGAGAGTGAGAGCCATCTAGGGTTTATTCTTTTTGTTTGTTTAGAGAGAGGCTATGTGTCTGCATGGTGTGGCCTGTGTCGGTGAGTGGGAATGGTTTTGCTTTTGTTTATTTAGAGGGAGGCTATGTGGCGTGAATGGAGTTGAGCCGTGAATAGGCTGTTGCCATGAGTGGCTTTGGGTGAAGGGTTTGTTTTTGGTGTGGCTGTGCACAGACCGTGAGCTTGTCTAGGGTTTCGATGGCTGCCAAGTCTGTGTGTGAAAAAGAGAGGCAGAGCCGTGAAGAGCTTTAGGGTTTGTTTCTTTTTTTGTTCTGGTTTGTGGCCGAGAGCGAGAGAGGCCATAGGAGGAAGATGTTTAGGGTTTGTTGTTGTTTATATAGTGAGAGGGTATGGTTAGGGTTTCTATCCATGGATTTATGTGTGTATTTAATTTTAATTATTTAAGACAAGAAATTATTTGAATTTGGTGAGTGAATTATTTAATTAGGGGAGTGATTTATTTCAATTTTGGTAATGATTTATTTAATTTTAGTATTAGATTTTAATTAAATATTAGTTTAATTTAATTTAGATTTATTTTAATTGGTTTAATTTGATTAATTTAATTTGTGACATGTATTTTAAATGTTTTAATTATTTAATTTGTGAGATGTGTTTTAAATGTTTTAATTATTTTTGGATGTGATTTAAAATAGAGGTCCAACAAGCGAACCCGAAGCGAAACAAGCGAGTTAAATCCGACCAAATGCTAATTTCCAACTTTGCCCTTCCGACGTCCGTTTCCCGCGGCTTTCACAATCAAAGAGGTAGTGTCTCCATACGAGACTCATCATTGGGCTGGTATGCAAAAATGCAATGCCTACAGTGTCACCGATCTGTTAGCCCTCGTTCATAGTGACGTAAGTGTGCCCATGTCTAGCTAGGCTAGAGGTGGATATGAACACTTTGTAACCTTTACGGATATGGCATCGCGTTATGGTTATATGTTTCTTTTGAAACACGAATCGAAAACTTTTGATTAATTCAAAGAGTCTCGACACGAAGTAGACAGACAGACCGACTAAAGTATTAAAAGCGTCACGGTTAGACCATGATGGATAATACTTAAGTAATAAGTTTCTCAAATATCTGAAAGAGTATAGTATTCTTTCACAGAGGACTCCTCCCGGAACACGTCAAGATGGCGGTGTCTCCGAACGGAGAAACCAAATTTTGTTGGACATGATAAGGTTAATAATGAGTCGCTCTAAGCTACCATTTTCCTTATAGGGATACGTATTAATCAGTGCAAAACTTATTTTGAATAAGGTTCCATAAAAATCTGTTTGAGAGACTTCATATTAGATATGAACAGGAAAGAAATTGGGTTTTCTCATTCCTGAAGATTTGGGAATGCTAGGCATATGTTTGGATGATACCAAACTAGAACCCAAATCGAATAAGTGCCTAATTGTAGGTTACCCTAGGGTAACCAAAGTATAGTACTTACACAACTCACAAGAGAACAATGTAATTATTGCTCACCATGCGGTTTTCATAAGAGCAATACCAATATGCAGTGGTAAGTGGGAGGAAAGTAAAACTCGATGAAAATCGGAGTAATACTGTTCCAGGCACTGAGTCCTTAATGGAACACAAATAGTTCATCAAGGATGAAACTATACCAATAATCTTCAAATACACAAGAACCGCGCAAGTCGGAAAGAGTCAGAAAACAACCTGGGGTATGGGTTTCTGATCTCACCTCGTAAATATGTCAATCTTACTGAGGAATACGAACTGACTACATATGAGGAAGTGATACAAGGTATCGACTCCCTATTATGGCAAAGTGCCATGAAGTCCGAAATGGATTCCATGTATACCAACCAAGTTTAGACACTGGTTATTGTACCGGAAGGCATTGTTTCTATTGGTACTATATAAGTCTTCAAGGAAGACATACATGGAAGGCAACATACCAACGTACTAAGCTGGCTTGTAGCGAAAAGGTATCGTTATCAACATTGTGTCGATTACGACGAAACCTTTTACTTATTGCCATGGTTAGATCCATTTGGATAATGCTTGCTAAAGCTGCATGTTTCATTTATGAAATATGGCAGCTGAACGTCAAAATCGTTTTCCTTAAAAGGAAACCTTTTGGAGGATGTTTACAACATCCTGACGGTTTTGTCGTACCAAAATGAGCAAACAAGGTTTGCCAGTTAATTCGATCCATTTATGGATTGAAGCAAGCATTGCATTCTTGGAATCATCATTTTGATGTAATCATAATGGTGTATGATTTAATTCAAAACGAAAACTGATTCTTGTGTATAAAAGAGGGTTAATGGGAGGGCACTGACAGTGATTGTCCTAAATAATGATGATATATCATTTCTTGGAAATGATATTCCCATAATACAATTGGTGAAAGCTTGGCTTTCATGAAAATTCTCCGTAGAATTCTTGGGAGAGACAACCTTTATTCTAGGAATAAGGATCTACTAGGATAGATCTAAAAGTTGTTGGCACTCTCCGAGAACTCGTACATTGAAATATGTACGCAACCTGGTGTCTCATATGCTTTGAGCATATGGATTCACAATCAGGCCAATCCAAGTAATGGTCACTGGATTGATGTTAAGAACATCCTTTAGTATCTTAGATGAACTAAGGATGCTTTCTTATACTATGGAGAAGGAGAACTTGAAGTGACTGGGTTCACTGCTGCAAGATTCCTAACCGATTATAACGACTATAAGTCACAATAACGGTACTATATAGTTTGAATAACGGAACCGTGAGCTGGAGATCTTCCAAGCAAGATACTGTTGCCGAATAAACAAGAAAAGCAGAATATTGCTGCAGCTGAGGCAGTAATAGAAGCCTTTTGGATTGATAATAATCCTAATCAGATTAGGAGTAGTTCTGTTAGCAGCTAAGCTAGGCTACAACACAGGCTAAAGAATTAATGGTCTCATCAACGATCCAGATATATACTTCAAATATTCATCTGATTCGTTCGGATCATACATCGTGGCGATATGATGATCGAATAAATCGCATCAGATGATAACACTACAAATCCACTAATGAAATCATTTTCTCAGCAGAAGTTTGAGCGAACCGTACATAGTTCGGGTGTAGGACACTTGAGTGATTGGATATAGGCCAAGTGGGAGATTGTTGGACAATTATGACCCATAACATCACTATTTGTACAGATCTTGGTGTTGTTGTACAAATTAACTATGTGACAAAGGAAATTGCTCTTTTATCATTTGTAATTAGATTACCAAGATATATAAATGATAAAAGGCCCTGATGATTAGTTCCAGATTGAGATGATATGAGACAGTATCAATCCACAAAGGTTTAATCATTAAATATGCCTAGTCTTAGTATTATCGAGATTGGACATCGATAATGCGGAATAGACTAGTATTACACTTGTGCGCGTTGTGGGAGCATAACGACATAGTTCTCATATATTTGGGTATATGATACTAATGCAAGTGTAATAGGAGGTTGTGTTTACCGATGGTACGGAAACAGCTTCACTCTGGATAGACCCCTCGGAATTCCATTGGTAGTATGACTATGTGTCTATGGAAGTCCGAATCAGGGTAGGTGTATTTAATCTTAACCTGAAACTTACACCGCTAATACTTGCGACAATCAATATACTTTGGTTTTGGTCGTCGAGGGCTTTAAGATATTCTGTGTACGCCTCTTCTGGGTATATTGAGAATCGTAGTGTATTGGGTGTGATGTCAAGATGGAAGTATCACTTCAGTCATAGTGGAGATGATGATCACGTAGGATACGAAACTGGTGCTCTTATATGCTGCAGCTATCGGGATATTATGACTAGGTCATGTTTATCCGATTATAGAGACTAGTTACCAGAGATCCGATATGTGCTTCGTATGGGGCAGACACAATTCCAGCCCCAGGCCTAGCACGTGACATCCGATACTGGATCGTAGTCCGCAATACTACGTATACTACGCCTGATAAAGATTACATATTCCTTTAAGAATATTTATGGAGATTTAGGTAGGCACGGTGCTTTGCTAGAAGCCAACCATGTCTTGTAATCGGTAAAAAAGTAGTACTAGGTACGTATGTGTTCGGATAGTCCGACGATCGGATTTACTACCAACATATCTGGGATCTCATTGGTCGCTTCCCGAAGATTCATCGATGACGTATGACTCGCACTTTATTAATCTGGGTAAATTATAAGAGAGAGAAAATTAATCTGGGATTAGTTACGGAGATATTTTATCTAGGATAAAATATTATTTAAAGAGAGAGAACGATTAATTGGAATTAATCGATCAAATAATATATTCGATATATTATACGAAATTGGATTTCGACGCGAAATTAAAATTAGATTTTAATTCGGGCGAACGAGTTAATTTAGAATTAGTTCGTTAGCGATGTGAATAGTAATTTTACTAGGCATAATTATTTAATTAAATTTAATTTAATTACGTCGCAACGGAAAATTCATTAATTCAGAATTAGCGAACCCGAGCCCGAGAGTGTTTGCAGGCCCACTCGCATTTCGAATTCAAGTGCGGCCCACAAGTCACATCAAGCGTCATATCTTTAGTCATTCAAGTGATGGATGTCTTGTCACTTTGAGTGATGTGATGTCAGCCACTATTCATGAGTGATGTGGGTGGTTGAAAGGCTTTATTGCCTTGTACTTTTTGACTTTGGTTTTTGGTATTAGTTTTTGGAAAACCAAATACACAAAAACTCATCTCATCTTCCTCACTTCTCTCCTCTCCCACACATTCGGCCAAGGGCCAAAAAACTCTCTCTTCAATTTCCTTCAATGCCGTGAGCTTCACCAAGGGGAAATAGAAATTTTGTGGCAAAATTTCAAGAGTGCTAGCACACATTAGGAGTCATCCAAAGGTGATAGGGAAACAAACCCTTGAGCATGGAATCATCATTCAAAGCTTGGAGCTTGGAGACCATCCATGGAGGGCTTGACCGAAAATCAAATGAGCAAAACATTGGAGCTTTGCCGTGAGCACCTTGGAGGAAAAGTTTGATGAATTTTTGTTGTTCCTTGCATCGCAAAAGCCGATCATTGTCAGTATGATTCCGCCATACTTCTTTATTGTATTCACATATTTTCAATACTTGAATGATCTTGCGACTATAGTAGAAACCCAACAGATCTAAGGAAATATTTTCAATCAAACCATCCTTTACCAATTTGGATAGACGTCTAACACCTATGTAGCCCCATCTCATATGCCATAATTCAGTATTATTTAATTCAGATTTCCTACTTGTATTTTCCTCTACATTAAAAATATATCTACATGTTTCCAAAACATAATGACCGTTAGATAAAGAACATTCACATTTCAATAAATTATCTTTATTATATAAACATAAAGTTTCATCCTTAATGTTAATTTTATATCTCTCTTTATTCAATATTGACAGTGATATTATTTTATTTGATAATTGAGGGTACATAATAACAGTCATGTAAATCTAATTTACATCTATTGGGGAAATCTAGAACAACCGTTCATATGGCTTTAACATCCGATGTCTCGTCATTGCCAACTCTAAACTAGATCTCCCTTTATTCATCCTTCTTTTAACCCTCATGGCCTGTAGGGATTTGCAAATATAGTGGGACTGCCCATGTCTAACACTCATTCACTATTTGAATCTGAGTCTAATGAGATGTCAATAATAGAAAAAATATAAAGTGTACCTGAGGGTCCTGCTTTTCCTTTTAGCTCTGGATAGTCCTTCTTTCAGTGTCCAGACTTCTTGAATTGCAAACATTGGTCACGAGTTATTTATGATTTTGCGCCTTTGTGCTTATTGGAGTTCTTCTTTGTAATTTTCTTCTTCTCCATTTTTAATTTATTTGACTTCCTATAAGTTTTTTAAGAGTCATCTCTACCATGGAGGTACAATTTGGGGTTGCCTTTCCTCAAATCATGCTCTTTCGTGCGTAACATATTATGAATTTCTTAGTAGCTGGCTTGCATATGGTGCATATGGAAGTTTAATACAAAGCAAGTATAAAAACCAGACAAAGAAGATAGAATCAAATTAGGACCCAACCATTCATCAATCACAATGCCTTGTCGTTCCAAGTATCGAATTTGATCGATCATGTTCAAAACATGAATGCTGACAGCTCCTCCATCCTTGAGTTCAGCACGAAATAATTCTTTAGACCTTCGATACAGTTCGATCTCTTGATTTGGCTCAAATAAATCCTTGGGTGCTCGCATGATACTCCAAGCATCCGGTACTTCAATACACTGTCTCAGCAAATCTGGAACCATCGATCCCAAAATGTAGGATTTCACCTTAAGGTTATCATCATTCCATCTATTAAATATTTCTTGCCCTTTTGGAGTAGAGTCAGGATCGATTTCAACAGGCAGTGGATTGACAGTGACATAAGTTAACTTTTCAAACTCCAAGACAAGGCGTATGTTATTTCCCATTCGAAATAGTTTTTGGCTCCTTTTAGCTTATTAGTATCCTAAAGTCTCATCAATGGATTAGCGGTAGCCATCTATAAGACAACAGTTTTAACCAGTAGAAGAATATTTTCATTTCAAAATAATAACACTAATTGATTATGGAATTTTAAATCTATTAGTGCTCACCTACTACTTTACGTAATTCTGTAATCTCCCTTAATGGAAAAATAGAAATTTGACTATCAAAATTTCATTGCGGGAAGTGGATCCCATGACATTTACTTTAGCCACACACTAATGACAATATTGGCCTTTATAAACTCATTAGGTAGACCTTTCAGGTCAATCACATCATGTGACTCATAGTTTGGTCCTGAACTATTTCTTATCCTCACACACATGATGATATTGGATTAAGACGTGTTTAAGGTGTATACTTGTCAAAGTGCACTAATAAGCTTCGTATGTACACCCTCACACTGATGATGATATTGGATGATTGCGTTAACTCATCACGCTACATCTAATATTTTACCAGAGCGACCTAAGTTCCGAGCACTTATACCCTCCAACTAATGAGGGTATTGGATATAAGTAGTAAGAACTCATTCATCTCTGTATTGACAAGACGGACCTCCCAATAATGCTCCAACATTACTAATATTATTACTTAAAATTAAGTAACCACCTAATCATGTGAGATTTATGACAATCAAGTCATTAACATAAATAGGTCAAAATTGTAATTTAAAAGATACAATATATATCCAATATGACTTATGCATAATTAAATTAAAATACAGAGGCATAGATTCAAATGCATGTCTAAAATGCAACATGTGTTGTGTGGTTAAGCCTTGCTACTGATACCATTCTGTTGGGATATTTATGGAACCCCTAGGGTCGGATCGGTACTTCACGCAATGAAAATGGGTCTAACCCGAGGATATCTAGTATATGTGTATTCTAAAATATTATTATATAAAACTACATTCCATTTTGAGTCTGTAGGAAAAAAAACAGGGACCAAAATGAAGTCCGGAAACTAAAGAACAAAGAAAATTAAGTTTCAGTATGTATCAGCTCTTCGCGTTTTTCTACTTCAAACTATTACTAAACACTTCCAATTTTCTCTTAATACTTCAAATGCACCTAAAATCCAATTTTAACTTCACAACCACCATTGACACATGTTATGCAACTAGCATTCATATATTCTAAATACTTATATGTATTTGTTTGAATCTAATCATAAACCAATTGTAGAATCCCAATAAGAAATATCTCATGAACAATTATAGTTCACATGAATGTGGTTAAGTGATTCTAGAATGATAGCTATAGCTCTAAGCTTTAATCTTGAGTTCCAAACTCTTATTAATTGTTTCATGTCCAACATGAACATCTTTGACCTAATTAACAAGCGTATTGTGTTTATACTTCCAAAGCATCATAACACAATCTATTAGCCTTATTTCAACATTAAGTTATGTGATCATGCATCCAATACATAATTCATTACCATATGCTTCACTAATGAAAATTCATTAATGAAGATCATAGCTTAAAAGAAGTTCAAACTCACCTAGGAAGCTTGATGTAAAGATTCGATCTCCTTCTCTTTGTTGAAATGGTTGGAGAACTCCAAGATTCAATCTTGATTCCAATGCTATCAAATTTCATCCCAAGATCCAATCTTGATTTCTCCTAGATAAAATATTGTAGAGACCTCACAAAGCTTCTCCAAACACTTCTTAAACTTAGGGTAATTTCTCCAAGAATTGCTTGTATTTAGCTTTCTCAAGCTTTTGCTTTGTTTAATTAAAACCTTCCTAAAGCTTGTTATTTATAGCAAAATTTAGGTAATTTTTAATTAATAAAAATTGTAATAAACTTTTATGTGGGCTTAATCTAGTTTTTCCAAATATGTATAGTTAAGTGTGACTAATCTCCATTGTCTACCACTTTGATTTAATCCAATTAAATCAAGACAAGGATTAGGAAATAGATTAGTTCAATGTTTGCCACTTTGATTTAATCCAATTAAATCAAGCAAAAACAACATATTATTACATACTTAAAATTACCATAATATCCTCAGATAGTAGAGATAATTATGATTTTACAATTAAGCCCTTGTGTAATTATTGAATTAATCCAATTATGTCAAAAGTAAATAATCAATGTTATCCAATAACACTTGATTATCTTAGTAGATAGTTATAATATCGAATATTATCTTTCTTCAAAATTAATCAGCTACCCAAGTACTCAACGAGTACACTTCATATTGGGACTCTCTAAGTTCAGACAAATTCGTCATAAAATCCTAGCTAATATGTACGCAATCCGGCCACCTCCGAATTCGCGAAGAACACGAACAACCTTTATGAACTATACAAGTCGAGATCATCACATATTTTTAACAATCCCTTTATCGTAGGCTATCCGAGTTGTGCTTAAGAAACATAGAATACATCGTCAAGTTTCAGAAAAGCACATCTCATATCGACATGCCCACGATTCTTCATAACTGATGCGATCCACCCTAGGTGATCGACTTTGGCCAAAGCTTTAAGAATCATGACTTTACTCATATGGATATCTAAACCCTTTATGGTACACATACGGGCCGACAAATCCTATCTTACTTCGCACTTGATTACTAAGTGCATCAGTCCACATCCAACGAACATCTAAAAGCCAGACTATGAAAGGTTGCTGACATACATGGCATCAAAGTATGGAGGATCTCACACAAAATCAATGTTATCCTACAGTCAAAGGATTACATATGTTACTCGACTAGAGGAGATTCCTATTGACGGTGGTGTGTACTTCAACTATTATGAATCACCTGTGAGTCATTCAGTATTCGGTCCAACCAATACCCACATGTCTATACGAGCTTCCAAAGTGTTGGGTTCTCTAAGAAGATGCCTAAGATCATTTAAGCATAAAACATGTGAATACACAAAGTAAGATAGCGGAAATTATACTCACTTTGATCGGTTTGTGGATGTGTTGGGAACAATAATTTATCTCATTTAGAAGTGCTCCAAGCTCCTCTCTTTGATTGTATGTTGATCTCCAATGTTGGTGAATGAATTCCAAACTCAAGGGATGTTTCCCTATCACCTTTGTAGACTCCTTAAGTGCTAGCTAATGAAGAAAATTGCCACAAAATCTTCCTTTTTGTTCTTTGTAACTCTCAGCCAAATGAGAAGGAAAGAGAGAGTTTTTGGTTTTGTCTTGTGTTTTTGTTTTTTAAACAATTACCAAGTCAATACAAAATATGTATATGGTTTTTTTTAAAACCAAAAGCAAGTGTGTTGAGAGCAAAAATCCATTTAATGCTCCCAACCACTTCCATCACCAAAAGGTGATTTGACTCACATCACAAAAAAGTTGATTTAACTTCCATCACAAAAGTGACTAGTGATGTAAGTGGAGTGGGCCCCACTTCAAATTCAAAATTCAAGTCGGGTGACGCAACATACTTCGGGCTCGGGTTCGTTAATTCCGAATTAATGAATTTTCCTTTGCGACTTAATTAAATCAAATTTAATTAAATAATAATGCCTCGTAAAATTATTACGAAAATCGCTTACGAATAAATTCTAAATTAATTCGTTCGCCTGAATTAAAATCCAATTTTAATTCCGTTTTGAAATCTAATTTCATTTAATATATCAAATATATTATTTAATCGATTAATTCCAAATTAATCGTTCTCTCTCTTCTTATCGAATTTTATCCCAGATAAATTCTCGCCGTAATTAATCCCAGATTAATTTTCTCTTTTTTATAATTAATCCCAGATTAATTTTTTTCGAGTCATACGTCATCGGTGAATCTTCGGGAAGCGACCCATGAGATCCCTGGATATGTTGGCAGTAAATCTGGTCGTCGGACTATCCGAATACGTGTGTACCCCGTACCACGTTCTTATCGATTTACAAGACATGGTTGGCTTCTAGCAAAGCATCGTGCCTACCCAATTCTCTAGAAATACTCTTTAAGGAATATATAAACTCTTTGTCAGGCGTAGTATACGTAGTATTGCGTATTGCGATCCAGTATTTGATGTCACATGCAAGGCCTGGGGCTAGAATAGTGTCTGCCCCGTACGAAACATATATCGGATCACAAGCAACTAGTCTCTATAATCGGATAATCATGACCTTGTCATATTATCCCGATAGTTGTAACATAAAAGAGAACCAGTTATGTATCCATGCGTGATCATCATCTCCATATGACTGAAGTGATACTTCCGTCTTGAAATCACATCCAATACACTACGATTCTCAATAAACCCAGAAAAGGCGTACACAGAACCTGTTAACGTCTCGGATGATCAAAACCAAAGCGTATTGATTGTCGCAAGTATTAGCGATGCAAGTCTTAGGTTAAGACTAAATACATCTACCCTAAATCGGATTCCCATAGAGACATAATCATACTACCAATGGGATTCCTAAGGGTTTATCCAGAGCGAAACTGTTTCCGTAGCATCGATAAACACAACCTCCTATCACACTTGCATAAGTATCCAATACTTAAATATATGAGAACTATGATGTTATGCTCCCACAACGCGCACAAGTGCAATACTAGTCTATTCCGCATTATCGATGTCTAGTCTCAATAATATTACGACTAGGGATATGTAATGATTAACCTTTGTGGATTGATACTGTCTCATATCTTATAATCCGGAACTAATCATAAGGACTTTTATCATTTATATGTATTCAAGTGTTGGGAAGCGGCCGCGAGTGCACAGCGGAAAAATAAAAATTATGATGTCGTTTTCCCTTTGCCCAAGACCCATTTGTTTTGATTGTTCTACAAGCCTAGGCATGTTACTATATATTCTAAGCATAAGACTCATAAAACATGCAAAGAACATAAACCTAAACATGCTAACTATCATAAGAACTCTAATAAAAATAAAGAAAGAAAAAGACTTACTTGAACCGTAGACTCCTCCAGTCATCCCTCAATCTACAAGCTTTTCTCGAACTCAGCAAGCTCTTCCACGTTCCAAAGAGCCACCCAAGTGTGTGACCTCCAAAGATGCACACACCAAAGCCAAAACTCAACGGCAAGACTACGCCTTGAGTGCACAGGTATTTTGCCCTTGGTGCTAGCCTAGACAAATACCTCAAAAATTTTAACTCGAGGTTCGTCTAGTCAATTAGACTTAAGGATCCTCAAAATAAGTGGCTTACTCTTAAACTTTAGAGTTGCTCACTTATATAAACCCAAGATATGAAAGGTTTGGTGCAAAAATTTGTGAAGAATTCTTTGGGTTTATATAGTGCTCCAAAGACAACAAAATTAATTAAGAATCCGATGTGGGATAAAAGCCAATTTAATCTTAGCCATTGGATCTTAATTTAGTGGTTTAATGAGATTATAAAACCCTAATAAGAGTTTGGGCCGAATTGGAATTCAAAACAAATAAAAAAATTAAATAAAAAAGTTTATACAATTCACGCGGTACTATTCATGCATTACTATTCATGTGAATAGTAATTTTTTTTTTAATCTATTTATTTCAATTCCCAAAGTTCCTCTATCATCATTCACCAATCCCTAAGCCACAATGGAACCTCATAAATGATATGTTCAATAATTAAACACATTGAACCATTTATGAACAATTCCTACAGCAATCATATATGCTGTTAAATATGTATTGTGCACTGTTACCTATTGATTTCGACTTTGTTGTGTGTGACGTTTTGGGTTCCCCTCAAGTTGGACATGAAATGAATCGTGATAATTTAATCGAACATAAATTATGCTCCGATCAGATGGTCGTTCGATTTCAATGACCAAGGTTGACATCTAGCAACATGCCAAGCCCCCAATGAGAAGGAAAGATATATATACTCATTTTGTATGCGATTTACATATGATACGGTCCCTCGCCTCACTGTTTCCCCACTTATTGACCTAAGGTACGGAAAGTGTCTACCCATATGGTCAAAGTATGATGTTGATAGTGTCATGAATCGTGCTAACCCAAGAATCTCACATGATTTTCCGCTGTGGCCACAGTCTCAAGCACTGATCACACATATCAACATGCGAACTGGAATACTACTCTTATAAGAAAATATTATTCGAGAGAGTGGCGATTCTCTGTTTTATCTTTACAAACTTCATGTGTTTCAACAAATGACCCAATCATACCCTTATGACCGGATCTTTTGAACCGGGGAAGGAGAATGTCAATTATTTGATCCACACATAAGATTGTAAAGACCTCAAGTCTAAGGACTAGTCATATAATCGATACATGAAAGTTCTCACAGACACATGTGATAAACACTCCATATGAAAACTTTCGGTGGTCATTTCGATGGACACGAGCAACTCATGAATCCATGTGATACACCAAGCGGACGGATCTCCGCTAGTAGCCTATGAGATCAGCTACCCTACTTAAGGGCGGATCATATCATCATGCTTGTCTCTCCGCTTTGTGAACGCCCAGATTATTCACAAAACTATGACTAGGAACATTTAGAGTAATGATTCTCATAAGGCGTGGAAGCCATCGTCTATTACTCCAAGGGCTTTATTACAGTGTTGATGATTCATCTAAGTTATGTAAGACACGTATATAAGATTGTCATTTTATTAATTAATGAAAATATTACAAATATATGTACATATAGCCCATCCACAAGTTGGGTATAGGCATATCCCTAACAATCTCCCACTTGCACTATAGCTAACTAGTATGAATCTGGACACCATACTCTCGGGTGTGCCTATCATGCTTTTGTTGAGTCAGCCCTTTAGTCAGAGAATCTGTAAGATTATCTTCTGTGGGTATTTGCTCTATAATAACTTCTTTTCTCTCATAATCTCTCTGATGAGATGAAATCGCCTGAGTACATGCTTGGATTTCTGGTGGGACCTTGGTTCCTTTGATTGAGCAATGGCTCATGTGTTGTCACAGTACATCGTGACGCCATTCTTTATCGTGGGAAGCACTTCCAGCTCCGTGATGAACTTCTTTATCCGGACTGCTTCTTTAGCTACCTCAGATGCTCCAATATACTCGGCTTCAGTGGTGGAGTCCGTTGTAGTTGACTGCTTTGAGCTTTTCCAACTGACAACACCGCCATTCAAAGTAAACAGATATTCTGTTTACGATCTGTTGTCATCCCTATCGGTTTGAAAGCTCGCATAACAGTAACCAATGACTTTCATATAAGAACAATCTCCGTATGTCAAAAACACATCCTTAGTTCTTCTCAGATACTTGAGGATTGTTTTGACAGCTGCCCAGTGTTGCTCACCAGGATTTGCCTGATACATGCTCGTTATGCTAAGAGCATAAGAGACATCAGGTCTTGTATAGAGCATGGCATACATGATCGATCCTATTGCTGAAGCATAAGGGATCCTAGTCATACGCTATCTATCTGAAGGAGTATGTGGACATTGCTCCTTAGATAATTTGATTCCATGACAAGTAGGTAATTACCTCTTTTGGAATCTTCCATTTTGAATATTTTCAAAACTTTATCCATGTACGTAGATTGAGAAAGTCCTAATAACCTCTTAAATCTATCACGGTAGATCTTAATACCGAGGATGTAGGCTGCTTCTCCCATATCTTTCATGGAGAAATTCTAAGATAACCATTGCTTGGTGGCTTGCATCATGGGAATATCATTCCCGATGATTAATATGTCATCGACATATAATACAAGAAATACAACAGCACTCTTACTACTTTTCCTGTAAACACAAGGTTGTTCTACATTTTTGATGAAGTCAAATTCTTTGATTATCTCATCAAATCGTATATTCCAACTTCTGGAGGCTTGCGTGAGTCCATAAATGGATCGTTTAAGCTTGCATACTTTATTATGATCATCCTTATATGCAAACCCCTCAGGTTGTGTCATATAGACTTCCTCTACGAGGTTCCCATTAAGGAAAGTTGTATTGACATCCATCTGCCAAATCTCATAATTAAAGTCTCAGCTAGTGCCAGTAAAATTCGAATGGACTTTATCATTGCAACAGGCGAGAAGGTTTTCTCATAGTCAATTCCTTGGATTTGTCTATAACCTTCGCCACCAACCTAGCCTTATAGGTTTGGATGTTGCCTTCTGCATCAGTTTTACGCTTGTAAATCCACTTGCAGCCTATGGGTTTTATCCCTTCAGGTGCATCTACCAAGTCCCAGACTTGATTCTGATACATAAAGTCTTTTCGGATTTCATGGACTCAAGCCACTTGACTGAATCAATGTCACGCATTGCTTCATCATAACTGGTGGGATCATCATTATCAATGACCTGATCATGTTCCTCATCAATATGGAAACCATATCTTTCAGACTCATGTCTTTCCCTATCAGACCTTCTGAGTTCATAACATTGTGGTTGTTTCGTCGCTGCCCTTTTGAGGGGCATGGGGTTCAGTTCTATGTTAGTTTGTTCTTCTCATACCTCATCGAGATCAAGTCTACTCCCACTATATTTCTTGAGAAGGAATTCATTCTCTAGAATTTAGCATTTCGTGAGACAAATGTTCTTTGTTCATTTGGGATGTAGAACACTTATGCTCTTGAGTTCAAGGCATATCCTACAAACTTACATTTAACTGCTCTATCATCCCATTTTTTAGTTTGTGAGCTTGACATATGCATCACATCCCCAAAACTCTAAACTACTATGACGTTTCCCAGACCATAACTTATATGGTGTTTGACTAACAGTTTGGAGGAACTTGGTTTAGTAGCATGTGTTGCAGTTTCTAAAGCAAGACCCCAAAAAGAAAGAGGTAGATCCGTGTCTGGCATCATTGATCGGACCATACTAATAATGTCCGATTTCTCCTTTCGAGACCCCATTATGTTGTGGAGTTCCCGGAGGAGTCCACTGGGAAATAATGCCATTTTCTCTCAAGTAATCTTGAAATTCGTTGCTTAAGTATTCACCACCTCAGTCATACCTTAGTGACTTAATACTTTTATTAAGCTGTTTTTCTTCTTCAGCTTTGAAGTCTTTGAATTTCTCAAAGGCTTCAGATTTGTACCGCATAAGGTACACATACCCATATCGCGAGTGATCATTGATAAAGGTAATGAAGTAGGAGAATCCACCTCTAGCCGTGACTGACATTGGTCCGCATACATAAGAGTGTATGAGTTCTAATGTCTCCGCTGCACGCTGTCATTTACCTTTGAAGGGTAATTTGGTCATTTTACAATTCAACAAGACTCACAAGTTCCATAAGATTTATATTTGAAGGGTTTGAAATACCCATCCTTATGTAGCTTAGTTAATCTTGTTTCATTGATATGACCTAAGTGACTGTGCCATACAAGTGATTCATTGAGATTATTCGAGTTAACGTTGTATATATTAGAGGTTGAACATTCTTTGTTAGTTTGTAAGACATATATACCATTATTCAAAATACCATCTCCATATTTTATTTCATTGAAATAAATAGAACATTCATTACAACTTATTAGGCATGAAAAGCCTTTATTACATAAAGAAGAAATTGAAATGATGTTATTACTATAGAAGGTACATAAACACAATCTTCTAAGTCAAAAACTAAACCATTCGGCAAAACTAATGAATAAGTCCTCATGCACAATGCAGCCAGTTTTTCTCCATTACCCATGCGTAAGTCAACCTCCCCATGATGGAGTCTCCTACTATTTCTCAGGCCTTGCACATTGTTACACAAGTGAGTCCCATAACCGGTGTCAAACACCCAAGTATAAGGTTCAGAGTTTTGAGAATATAGTTCAATCATATACAACATACCTGAAGCATTGGGCTTCTTGGCCTCTTGGGCTTCCATAGCTTCATTGGCTTTCAAGGATCTGTAGTATTTCTTCCAAGGACCCTTCTTTCCACAAAAGAAATATTTCTCCTTTCCCTTTTTCTTCTCCACCTTACCATTGGGCTTTAGGTGATCTGGAGCTTTGGCCTTGCCCTTATTTTTCTTTGGGCCTCGTGGCTTCAGGTCCGTACCCGTAAGCATGACGGAGGTTTTAAGCTCCGGTTTTTAGTCATTCTCTCTTTGCTTTATCAGATTGTGCAATTCTGCTAAAGTAGCTTCTTTATCAGATAGATGAAACTGCATAATAAAGTTAGAGAATTCTTTTGGTAAGGACTGAATAATTAGATCCTGACATATCTCATTATCCATGATGAACCCGAGGTTGGCCAATTTTTCAAAGTGGTCAATCTCTTAAGCATATGTCCACTAACGGATCCTTCCTTATACCTTGTTTGGAATAAGGCACATGACACTTGGAATCTCACGGTATGAACGGAAGTTCCATAAAACTCATTCAAGTGAAAGGTGATGGTTTTGAGCATCCATATCTTCGTGAGCTTTCTGATGTTCGTACGACATAGAGCCAAGCATTATGAAAACTGCTTGCTCATCATCATCGACGTGTTTCTTCCAAGCATCGAATGTGTTGGTTAGCATCTTCTGCGGGTTCAGGGGAAATGGTATTTCAAGAACATAGAAAATCTTTTCTTGTCGTAGATAATTTTAAGGTTTCTAAACCAGTCATTGTAGTTGTCCCCTTTGAGTTTATGCTCATCAAGGATGGAACGAAGTGATACTCTGTTTGCCATTTGAATGTTTGTGAAATATTTTAACCCACCTGTTAAGAGAGAATGTTAAATTAGGAATATGTTTTCATTAATGTTTCATAATAACATGGGCTTTTAATATTATGAATTTGCTCCCACTCAGTTGTTTTAAAATTTTAAGTAAATCACATCACCCCCATATGATGGATTTCTTGTGGGCAAGGATCCCATTATCATCATTTCATAACTCTGACTAGGGCCGTCGTTATAAAATACGATAATTAGGTAGATTCCCAACCAATTTTGATATAAATCACAATTCCATGATCATTGGGTTGGGCAATCAAACATGTCATAGCTTATGCTAGTCCTTGTGGACACCCAATCTTTGCCAATAAGTTATAAGACCACGCCTAAGGGTCGCTGCGTCTTATGACTCAGAAAAGTCAAACCCCTTCAATAGTACGATTTAGGGATAAATTGGTATTGGTCAGTCTGGTAAAGCCTAGTCCTGCCAATACGGTTTAAGCCCTTTGGGTCTATACTTTACAATGGGAGGCAAATTTTAGACTTAAATTATTATTGAGGATTTTAGCAAGTTTAAGTGAATAACTGTCAAATGGATTCCTCCATTGAAAATTCCCCAGAGGGGGGGTGGAGCGAACTCTCTTAAATACCCTTACCTCTTAGGCTCTTATCGCCTTGGTGACATGAATAAATAATAGATCCTCCAAATTAGTCCAACACTTTAATTATGCTTTAAGGTAAGCTTTGAGTAAATGATTATCTAGATGTCTTCACAGCTTTCCCTTTTGGCTATAAAAAGGTAGTGAGTGAAGGAAGACATTGAATCATTATCTAACTCTAGTAATACCTTTGGTTAAATTAACTTTAGTTTGGAAAGTTTTATTAACGCCTTGGTCCCACCCCACTTGTATCTTTTATAATGTCTTTTTTTATAAACAAGTGATTTTATTTATTAGCCTTAAAGGTAATAAATCCTCTAAGTCATCACAGAATAATTACTATTCGCTAAGGGATTAGCAATATACTCTCTATTTCTTAGAAAGTCTCTAGATGCTTGCACCCTAAAATAATCATGCCAATTCTAATCATACATAGAATCATCAAGCATGAGTTTTAATATGTTGGAATTATTTTAGGCATTAAATAACTTTGATTAATATTTAATTACGATATTGCATTTTATTTTATTCAAATAATTTTACTATTCACATTTTTTTTCTGCAGACATGTGAACTTTAAATGTAATTTCACAATTCAAATCTTAACCAAGTCATGCAAAACTGTGCCTAAAATTAATTTCATGGTGTAGCTTTCCAACGAGCTCTTAAACACCCAATTTCGAGTTCAAATGAGTGAGAACTAATCAAACAAAAACGCGCGCTGCTACCACTGTTGGGAAGCGGCCGCGAGTGCGCATCGGAAAAATAAAAATATGATGCCACTTTCCCCTTGCCCAAGACCCTTTGTTTTGATTGTTCTACAAGCCTAGGCATGTTACTCTATATTCTAAGCATAAAACTAATAAAACATGCAAAGAACATAATCTAAACATGCTAACTATCATAAGAACTCTAATAAAAATAAAGAAGAAAAAGACTTACTTGAACCGTAGACTCCTCCAGTCCTCCCTCCAATCTACAAGCTTTTCTTGAACTCAGCAAGCTCTTCCACGTTCCAAAGAGCCACCCAAGTGTGTGGCCTCCAAATATTCACACACCAAAGTCAAAACTCAATGGCAAGACTACGCCTTGAGTGCACGGGCATTTTGCCATTGGTGCAAGCCTAGGCAAATACCTCAAAACTTTTAACTCGAGGTTCCTCTAGTCAATTAGACTAAGAATCCTCAAAATCACTGGCTTACTCTTAAACTTTAGAGTTGCTCAATTATATAAACCCAAGATATGAAAGGTTTGGTGCAAAAATTTCTGAAGAATTCTTTGGGTTTATATAATGCTCCAAAGACAATAAAATTAAATAAGAATCTGATGTGGGATAAAAGCCAATTTAATCTTAACCATTGGATATTAATTTAGTGGTTTAATGAGATTATAAAACCCTAATAAGAGTTTGGGCCGAATTGGAATTCAAAACAAATAACAAAATTAAATAAAAAAATTTTACTATTCACAATTTACTATAGTAATTTTTTTTAATCTATTTATTCCAATTCCCAAAGTGCCCCTATCGTCATTCACCAATCCTTAAGCCACTATAGAACCTCATAAATGATCTGTTCAAAAATTAAACAAATTGAACCATTTATGAACAATTCCTACAGCAATCATATATGCTGTTAAATATATACTGTGCACTGTTAACCATTGATTTTGGACATGAAATGAATCGTGATAATTTAATCGAACATAAATTATCCTCCGATCAGATGGTCGTTGGATTTCAATGACCAAGGTTGACATCTAGCAACATGCCAAGGCCGCCAAATGAGAAGGAAATATATATATACAAATTCTGTATGCGATTTACATATGATACGGTCCCTCGCCTCACTGTATCCCCACCTATTGACCTAGGGTACGAAAAGTGTCTACCCATATGGTCAAAGGTATGATGTTGATAGTGTCATGAATCGTGCAAACCCAAGAATCTCACATGATGCTTCCACTGCGGCCACAGTCTCAAGCTCTGATCACACATATCAACCCGCGAACTAGAATACTACTCTTATAAGAAAAAATATTATTCGAGAGAGTGGCGATTCTCTTTGTATCTTGCAAACTTCATGTGTTTCAACAAATGACCAATCATACCCTTATGACCGGATCTTTTGAACCAGGGAAGGAGATTGTCAAAGTTATTTGATCCACACATAAGATTGTAAAGACCTCAAGTCTAAGGACTAGTCATATAATTGATACATGAAAGTTCTCACAGACACATGGGATAAACACTCCATATGAAAACTTCGGCGGTCAGTTCGATGGAACGAGCAACTCATGCATCCATGTGATACACCAAGCAGACAGATCTCCGCTAGTAGCCTATGAGATCGGCTACCCTACTTAAGGGCGGATCATATCATCATGCTAGTGTCTCCGCTTTATGAACACCCAGATTATTCACAAAACTATGACTAGGAACATTTAAGAGTGATGATTCTCATAAGGCGTGTAAGCCATCGTTTTATTACTCCTAGGGCTTTATTACAGTGTTGATGATTCATATAAGTTATGTAAGACACGTATAATAAAGATTGCCATTTTATTAATTAATGAAACTATTACAAATATATGTACATATAGCCCATCCACAAGTTGGGTATAGGGCATATCCCTAACATCAAGTAATCTAATTACAAAATAATAAAATAACAATTTTCATTGTCACATAGTTAATTTGTACAAAAACCACAATGTCTTTTACAAATAGTGATGCTATGGGTCATAATTGTCCAGTAATCTCCTACTTGGCCTATAGCCAGTCACTCAAGTATCTAACACTTGAACTATGTACATGTCGCTCAAACGTTTGCTGAGGAATAGCTTTCGTCAGCGGATGTGCAATGTTGTCATCTGATGCGAACTTCTCGATCTTCACATCGCCACGATGTATGATCTCACGAATCAGATGGAAAGTCGAAGAACATGCTTGGATCGTTGATGAGACCGCGACTCTTAACCTACGCTATAGCCCTGTTATTGTCACAATACAATGGAACGGGCTTAGCTACTAACAGAACTACTCCTAATCTAATTAGGAATTTACGGATCCAAAATATCTTTTTGCTGCTTCTTGTTGTCGAATCGGCAACAGTCTCTTGCTTGGAAGATTTCCAGCTTACTACTCGTTGTTCAAATAAAATATGTACCCAGATTGCGACTTACAGTCATCTTTATCGGTTTGGAAACTTGCATCTGTTAACCCAGTCACCTCAAGTTCTCCATCTCCATAGATTAAGAAAGCATCTTTAGTTCTTCTTAGATACTTAAGGATGATCTTAACCGCCATCCAGTGACCATCACCTGGATCGACCTGATAGCGACTACACATGCACAAAACAGAGGAGACATCAGATCGTGTACATATCATGGCATACATGATCGATCCGACTATAGAAGCGAACGAGATCCGACTCTTGTTGTCTCTCTCATCTTGAGTTTTAGGACACATGTCTTTAGATAGAGTGACACCATATGACACTGGCAACAGTCCCCTCTTAGACTATTCCATGTAGAATCTCTTCAACACTTTGTCAATGTACATGCTCTGGGAGAGTCCAAGCAGCTTTCTAGATCTATCTCGGTAGATCTTTATTCCAGAATAATGGCTGCTTCTTCCAATCTTTCATGGAGAATTTTAATGAAAGCCAAGCTTTCACCGATTGTAGCATGGGAATGTCATTGCCAATAATCAATACATCATCAACATAAAGGACAATGAATGTCAGTGCGCTCCCACTAACCTTCTTATATACACAAGGATCATCCTCATTTTGAACGAAATCATATTCTTTTATGATCTCATCAAAACGTTGGTTCCAAGAACGCGATGCTTGCTTCAATCCATAAATGGATCGATTTTAACTTGCAAACCTTGTTCGCATGTTTTGGTACGAAAAAATTGTCAGGCTGTTGCGTATAAACATTCTCTAAAAGGTTTCTGTTAAGGAAAACGATTTTGACGTCCATCTGCCATATCTCGTAATCGAAATATGCAGCAATAGCAAGCATTATCCGAATGGATTATATCCTGGCAACTGGTGAAAACGTTTCATCGTAATCGACACTATGTCGTTGACGATACCCTTTTGCTACAAGCCTAGCTTTGTACGTTTGTATGTTGCCATCCATGTCGGTCTTCTTCTTGAAGACCCATTTGCAACCAATAGGCTTTATGCCTTCTGGTGCATCAACCAGTGTCCAAACTTGGTTGGTGTACATGGAATCCATTTCGAATTTCATGGCATCTTGCCATAAACCGGAGTCGATACCGTGTATCGCTTCCTCATACGTAGCCGGTTTGTCTTCCTCAATAAGATTAATATCCACATAAGGTGAGATCCGAAACCCATACCTCTCAGGTTGTTTTCTGACTCTCTCCGACCTACGCGGTTCTTGTGTATTCGAAGATTGTGGTACAGTCGCATCCCTGATGAACTGTTCATGTTCCGTTAAGGAATCGGTGCCAGGAATAGTATCACTCTGATTTTCATCGAGTTCTACTTTCCTCCCACTTACCACTGCATTCAGGAATTCCTTCTCATGGAAAACCGCTTGTAGAGCAACAAATATTTTGTTCTCTTATGGGTTGTAAAATTAATATCCTTTGGTTTCCCTAGGGTGATGAGTGGTATTTATATCACTATTTCCCACTCATTTAACCTAATATTTTGTATAGTTTCTTGAGTATTGTGAATATTTTGATGTGTTTTGTGTTATTTTGTAGATAAATAAAGTTTCAGGACATTCTGGAGGTGATTTGGAGCAAAACTGTGAAAATTGGCAAAAATGGCATTTTTGTCATTTCCCGCATCGTGACGCCCAAGCCTTTAGCGTCGCGACGCCTAACTTGCACCGGAGTCTGCTAACGTGTGCCGGGTCAATGGGTCAGGATTTGAGAAGTTTGACTTTGCTAACATGCGCCGTGCCACGTGTCACCATCACAGCCGAGCTGCTAACGTGCGTCGTGTCACGTGTCATCATCCTACGGTGCCGACACTCACAATTGCCACGTGTGCCACGTGTCATCCATGTCATCGCCACATCATCGGTCAATGAGTCAACTATGCCACGCATCGTGCCACGTCATCGTCCACATCAGATGGTCAACCGAGTCAACATGCCACGTTAGCATCAGCAAATCACGCCGTGACACGTGTCGCAATCCTACGGTGCCGAAAATTGATCTCAGCCGCTTTGCCACGTCATCGCCATGTCAGCATAATAATTGAGCTCTTAGCCGCCTCGCCACGTGTCGCCTTATCTTCTTATCCAAATCGCCATGTGTCAAGCCGTCATTATGCCACGCCAACTGTTCCAGCGTAGCGACGCCAAAGGCCTTGGCGTCGCGATGCTGGAAGCTTACCCGCGCCTATAAATTCAGCTTCGAATTTCAGAATTGAGTGTACCTTCCTCTCTCTTTAATTCTTTCTAAAGAGAGAGTTTCTCTCTCTAGATTCTTTAGTTTTTTTAGTTTTTTTTTTTTAGTTTTAGTTTTTAGTTTTGTAAATAATTTTAATTACGTTTTGTAATAATAGTAATTTAATTTTTACTTTTTACTTTTTACAGTTTTTACTATTCACCATGAATAGGTAACTTCCCCCAGCTAGGGTGAAAGGTAATTCTTTTACTGTTACTATTTAGATTAATCTCCCTAAAAAAATAATATATTCACTATTTAAAATACTGACTTAAAAAGGATACCGCTATATTTTCCGGTTGGTAATTTAATTTTAATCTGGTTTAAACCTGACTAATCAAAGATACCGCCAGATTGGTCGGTTGGTAATTTAATTTTGGTTCCGCCTTTATGGCTGATTGGACTTAATTTGACTTAATCAGGATACCGCCAGATTGGTCGGTTGGTAATATTATCAGAAGTTTATATATTATTTTATGGGAGATATCTAAATTAGTAGTAGTAAAAGTAATTCCTTTTACCTTAGCATTTTATTGTAATTTACCTCTCAGCTTTTACTTTATGTCTTTACTTTTAAGTTTTTACTAGCCCTAGTTATTTGTTAGTTATATGGGGTTGTGATGACTTTTAATATCACCGGTTTATAAAGGGTTATTTTATAGTTTGGGTAATTTAAAGGTTTACTTATTAAGACTTAAGCTTAATGCTTCTTGTTGTCTGATCACCAATAAGATTGATGTGGTAAATCTAAAATGAACTAGACATAGGGATTTTAGGTTTCAGCCTTAGATTTAATAGCCCACGATCTTCCTTGAGGATAGATAACCCTTTAATAGATTTCCTTACAGGATAGGAATATACCTGTCGGGCGGGGGTAGCCATAATTGGAACTTAAACTTAATGAATCCAGATAATTTGGTTGACATAGACATATGGTTCAATTAGGTTAAACTGGGTATTTGTGTCTGACCATCGACAGAGGCTTACACATAATTTAGTGTTCCAGGTTAGTAAACTGATTTATTACACAACTATAAAATAACCACTTCATCTTTAAAATGATATTAGAATGATTCACGACCCTAAATCTTTGTGTCTTTTGTTATTTTCCTTAGTATTTTCTTTTATCTTTTTATTTATTTATTTATTGTGCAAAACCACATTCAACCAATCAAACAATCATTCTCTTCTCCATTTAATTAGATATTTGTAAATAAATAGATTCAACAATTAATAACAACAGTAGGAATTAAGTCCTCGTGGGATCGATATTTTTATACTACTTGAACGATACGTGCGCTTGCGTTATACATGTGTGTTTACGCCGGTCAAGTTTTTGGCGCCGTTGCCGGGGACTTATATTTCTTGAGTTATTAATTTTGAAGCTATATAATTTACTTGTATCTAATTTTCTTTATCTGTAATTTTTATTTCTTTATTGTATTTTCAGGTGATTGAAAAAAATGGAACATTATTGGGAGATTGAGAGATCACGAGCTTTACTAGAAGATACACCCAAAATCTGGAAGCAACAGCCCGGTTTTCTGAGGCCTGTTGTCCAGCCCAATGATTATCACTGGATGCCAGAACCAAGTAATACTACATTTGCTCATCAGAATGTAATGGAGAGATGTGATATATGTAATGGTAACCATCCAAGAGATTATTGCGAGTACAACTACAATCCAACGTGGCAGAGCTATCAAAATCCCTCATGGTACGAAGAACCATCATATTTTCCATCTTATCCACCATCCACCTATGATTTTTATCAAGAACCAGAACCATCCGAGGAAGATCATTTGATTCACATGTTCAAAGAACAGGCATCTCGATTTGATGCACAAATTCAGAGTAACGCAGAATCCATACAGAGAATGACAGATCAAATGAGACAATTCACAGAAAACCAGAACTACATACCTCAAGAACCACTTTCAGATGACACTGATAAAGCCTTCGAGTACCAATCATTTCACGATGACACTTCAGTAAAGGAAGAGGCTGACCAGTATCAACAACCAGAGGTATTAGTTCAGGAGCCCGAACCATCAAAGTCTCGATTTGATTTTTATTATTCAGATTCTGGCGAGGATGAAGCTGAACTGTTTATACCAACTGCACCAACAAATGAGGATGGAATTCTGTGTCCTCAAAATGAAGATCTTGGAGATTGTTTTGCAATAATGTTTGAAGAAGATCTACCCGAGCCAATCAATTCACCCGAATCAGAGGATGAAGACCTAATGTCTGACTCATCTTTTCATCCTCAGGTGAAGCATGAAGCAGAGCAAATAGAGGAGCAAATGTCTGACCTTAATAAAGATCTAGAGCATTCAGGAGAAACATCGCTGTTTTGGGGAGTACAAATCAAAGATATCACCCAGAAGCTTGACAGAATGGAATTTCCATTCCAAGTCAAGCACCATATGAGACCTCATGATTTTCTTTCCTTCTTTGCAGGAACCACTGGAGCAACAAGGAGCAAAAAGTTGGCACGAGCACTGAATGAGACAAAACTATTTTTGCCACTTTACCATTGGAAGAGACCCTTCAAAAGAAATGCTCACGGGATTGTCTTTAATCGGACATCCAAAATGACATTTAAACCTCCTTAACAGATGAATTTCAGTCACGTCTGGCTGAAGACGAAAAATTTAGCGCTAGCAGGGAGGCAACCCATGCAATTTGTTTTTTTGCTTTCATATTTTGTGTGAAATTTTTAATTTTGTGTGTTAGTTTTGCAGGAAAAATAAAAATGGAATTTTTTAGGACAAAGAAAGCCAGTGCAAGCGGGATTTTTACAAAATAAAAATTTGACAAAATCACGAAGATACAAAGTCAATCCAGAAGAGACGGCCGAGTAAGGAGTCAGCTCTCAAGACGCGTCCCAGAGGATTTATCTGTCAGAAGACATGGTTTTGCCAAAAAAAAAAAAAAAAAAAAGTCATCCCGCGTCGCGACGCCCACGGCATTCAGACATCCAAAGCAGATTTCAGAACTCTAACCCTAGAAGAACCGAGTGTCACGACGCTGACTCGAAGACAGAACATAAGTAGAGGCACCGCAGATCTCAATTTTTTCCTTCTTCTTCCTCAAACACCACCAAGACGCACCACGAACAGCCGACCAGAACCAAGAGATTGCCGAGCAGAGAACACCAAGACCCACGACCAAACCGAACCTCCAAAGACCGAGAATTAGAAACCAGAAGCCGACTAAGAACTACCTCAAGCCGAGCCACACAACCGCAACCCACCTAGCCTAAATCGCCAAAACCAAGGGCCATCACCGAACTACCAAGGCCGAGACAACTCAAATCACCGGTCGAACCACCCAATTGCCAAGCCAAACCGTCCACCACCCTCGACCACCACAAGCCAATCCGCCGAGCCACTGCTGTGTCTCACCAGCACTGCAACCGAAACCATCTCCACCCTTTGCCGTGAGCCTCATCACCGAGAACCAACAGAGCCGAGACCCACCAGCCACCATCAAACCGAGATCCACACTGCTGAGACCGAATCAACCCACAACCGCATCAACACCACCGTGAGTCACCCTTGCCGAACCACATCTGCCATAAGCCACTAACCACCGCTGATTTAACCCACTGCCGAGAAGCCAACACCCAAGACCGGAACCGAGACATCACCAAAACAGATCCAAGCCATCACTGTCGAGCCATACAACCGAGACTGAATCCGAGAATTCACACTGCCAAATCTATTGAATGGTATAAATTTGAATTTAATTTGGTATTTAGTGGATTGATAATTCTGTTTTGTGATTTGGTGTTGTGAGGAGTAGATTGAGATAGTGAAGTGTTGTTGATAGTTGAATATGATTCGTAGTAATTGGGGGCGAAGAGAGTGAGTTTGATATTTGGAGTTTGGTTGTGGTAATTGAGTAGTTTAGGATTGAGGATTGTTGGAAAAACAGAGGAGGTTCTGCCGAAATTTCGGAAAAATGCCAAAGAGATCAAGGGGTTCGACATCTGCACAACCTGATTTTGATAGGTATAAGTTTGTCTTAGCGGCTGCCGAGCAGCGCTATGAGCAGGGATTGACTAAGAAGGTCGGGATTATTGAGAGAGGATTTCAGATAACCTCTGGGATATTTCCTGAGATTGATAGAGTGATATCCAACCGACATTGGGAGAAGCTATGTACCCAACCCAAACCGGCGTGCATCACAGTTGTCAGAGAGTTTTACGCGAATGCTGCTCAGCATGTCGCTTATCAGGTTATGGTGAGAGGGAGGCAGATTTCTTTTGATTCGGTGACAATCAACAAGTTCTATGGGATCCCTGAGATAGAAGTATATGAGTACACAGAGTTGAGGAGTGGGATTGAGATCTTGCAGCTGACTGACGAGTTGTGTATCCTCAATGCTACATGGGAGATGAGCAGCAGTGGGGAGTATATGAAGATGAGTTCCAGATTTCTTAAACTAGATGCGAGGGTTTGGTTTCATTTCATTACGAGATCTCTTATACCAGGGACCCATATTACTTTTGTCACCCGAGAGAGGATGACTTTATTGTACTGCTTGATGAGAGTGTTGTCGATTGATGTAGGAATTCTGATTTCTCGACATATTGCTTGGGCTGCTACCCAAGCGTTGGCTGGACTGTACTACCCCTATTTGATCACTTATTTATGCACATTGGGTATGGTTCCAGTTGACCCGCAAGAAGAACTTATGTAGCCCATGACAGCTCTGACTACTAGACTGATCCAGCAGTTACGTACAGAGAGACAAGCTCAAGCTGGAGCATCTTCTTCCACACAGCAGCAACAACAACCACCTCAGCCACCACCAAGATCATCAAGGCCTCGCACTATTTCTCATGAAGTTCTTCATTTGGGATCTCGTGTGGATTATATGCTTCAATATAACAGAGCAATCGGCCATGCACTACAACAAATGGCAAATGATCTGCACATTACTGTTCCAGAGTTCCCTAACCCACCATCTGACGAGAGCAATGAGGAGGAGACTGACGCATAAACTCGGTACCATTGTTCCTACCTTTTGTTTATGTTTTGAACGCATTGGGGACAATGCTTAATTTAGGTTTGGGGGTGCAAAACTTTTGTGTCAAAACTTTCCGTTAAAATTTTTCATTTCTGCAACAAAATTTCGTTAAAAGTTTTTCGTTTTTGCATGATTTCCGTTTAATTTTAGTAATTTTATTTCCGAATTTCGTTTATTTGTATGTTTTCAAAATCAAAAATCCAAAAAAAATCAAAAATTTTAAAATCCATAAAAAGTCCGATGATTTGATTGTTTGTTTAGTTAAAACGTTTTAGGAAAAGATAAATGTTATTTATGCTTATATCCCTAATTTGAATTTCTTATCTAGATCAGACTCGCATGCACTATTAAAATAGTTTAATAAGTAGTTAGATAATAAGGAGTTAACAAAGTGACTAGTTAAAATAATCGGTGGTTAATGAATGACCATTTTTCTGAGCATCCGTTTTTGTCTACAACAATTATTATTATGTGGGGAATGTAAAAAAAAAAATAAAAAAAAAAAAAAATAAATTCTGATAAAGTATCTAAGATCCGGGTTATTAAGTCTGTAAGGGTGTTTTAACACCTAGTGCCCTAAAACCAACTGGTTTGGGAGTCACTGGCCCAAAGCTCGTTACATGGATCAAAGATGCTGCAAAAATATATATCTGAAGTCTGGGGAATTAAGTCCATAGGGGTGCTTTAACACCTGGTGCCCTAAAGCCAACTGGTTTGGGAGCCACCGACCCAACACTCGCTACATAGATGGAAGATATTGTATATAAATAAAAAATAGAGAAAAAATCAAAGAAAAAAAATCAGAAAATCAGAAAAATTACATACCTCACCTGAGTTGATTATGGTAGACAGAACTATTTTAGATACTCAGATTGGTTTGACCCATTAACTATTGAGAATTGAGACAAAATCACTAAGTTGATAACTTATAATCGAAGCTATTTACTGGACTATTCACACATACACTTTGAGTCTGACTTAGGTATGTTGTTCAAATAAAAGGATTTTAGTAGAGATATGCATTTTGAAGGTTCCTCTAACTTTGTTACTAAACATTCTCTGAGGACAACTTTTATTTTCTTTTCTCTTGTCTTTTTGCTTTTGTGTGCATTAGTTTTAACTACCTTTTTACTTTTGTAAAATGTTTGTGGGTATCATTGCTGTAAACCCTCACGAGACTACAACTCGTCCACTAGGGACACCTAGGGGTTTAAAGGATTGTTGCATATGCTAAATGCAACCGTGATCCCTATGAAAGTGGCTTAGTTAATTTTATTTTCATGCTATTTTATTCTATGTTTTGCTCGAGGACTAGCAAAATGTTAGGTTTGGGGGTGTGATGAGTGGTATTTATATCACTATTTCCCACTCATTTATCCTAATATTTTGTATAGTTTCTTGAGTATTGTGAATATTTTGATGTGTTTTGTGTTATTTTGTAGATAAATAAAGTTTCTGGACATTCTGGAGGTGATTTGGAGCAAAACTGTGAAAATTGGAAAAATGGCATTTTGGTCATTTCCCGCGTCGCGATGCCCAAGCCTTTAGCGTCGTGACGCCTAACTTGCACCGGAGTCTACTAACGTGCGCCGAGTCAACGGGTCAGAATTTGAGAAGTTTGACTTTGCTAACGTGCGCCGTGCCACGTGTCACCATCACAGCCGAGCTGCTAACGTGCGCCGTGCCACGTGTCATCATCTTACGGTGCCGACACTCACAATTGCCACGTCTGCCACGTGTCATCCATGTCATCGCCACGTCATCGGTCAACGAGTCAACTATGCCACGCGTCGTGCCACGTCATCATCCACATCAGATGGTCAACCGAGTCAACATGCCACGTCAGCATCAGTCAATCACGCCGTGACACGTGTCGCAATCCTACGGTGCCGAAAATTGATCTCAGCCGCCTTGCCACGTCATCGCCATGTCAGCATAATAATTGAGCTCTTAGCCGCCTCGCCACGTGTCGCCTTATCTTCTTATCCGAATCGCCATGTGTCAAGCCGTCATTATGCCACGCCAACTGTTCCAGCGTAGCGACGCCAAAGGCCTTGGCGTCGCGATGCTGGAAGCTTACCCGCGCCTATAAATTCAGCTTCGAATTTCAGAATTGAGTGTACCTTCCTCTCTCTTTAATTCTTTCTAAAGAGAGAGTTTCTCTCTCTAGATTCTTTTGGTTTTTTAGTTTTTTTTTTTATTTTTAGTTTTTAGTTTTGTAAATAATTTTAATTACGTTTTGTAATAATAGTAATTTAATTTTTACTTTTTACTTTTTACAGTTTTTACTATTCACCATGAATAGGTAACTTCCCCCAGCTAGGGTGAAAGGTAATTCTTTTACTGTTACTATTTAGATTAATCTCCCTAAAAAAATAATATATTCACTATTTAAAATACTGACTTAAAAAGGATACCGCTATATTGGCCGGTTGGTAATTTAATTTTAATCTGGTTTAAACCTGAGTAATCAAAGATATCGCTAGATTGGTCGGTTGGTAATTTAATTTTGGTTCCGCCTTTATGGCTGATTGGACTTAATTTGACTTAATCAGGATACCGCCAGATTGGTCGGTTGGTAATATTATCACAAGTTTATATATTATTTTATGGGAGATATCTAAATTAGTAGTAGTAAAAGTAATTCATTTTACCTTAGCATTTTATTGTAATTTACCTCTCAGCTTTTACTTTATGTCTTTACTTTTAAGTTTTTACTAGCCCTAGTTATCTGTTAGTTATATGGGGTTGTGATGACTTTTAATATCACCGGTTTATAAAGGGTTATTTTATAGTTTGGGTAATTTAAAGGTATACTTATTAAGACTTAAGCTTAATGCTTCTTGTTGTCTGATCACCAATAAGATTGATGTGGTAAATCTAAAATGAACTAGACATAGGGATTTTAGGTTTCAGCCTTAGATTTAATAGCCCACGATCTTCCTTGAGGATAAATAACCCTTTAATAGATTTCCTTACAGGATAGGAATATACCTGTCGGGCGGGGGTAGCCATAATTGGAACTTAAACTTAATGAATCCAGATAATTTGGTTGACATAGACATATGTTTCAATTAGGTTAAACTGGGTATTTGTGTCTGACCATCGACAGAGGCTTACACATAATTTAGTGTTCCAGGTTAGTAAACTGATTTATTACACAACTATAAAATAACCACTTCATCTTTAAAATGATATTAGAATGATTCACGACCTTAGATCATTGTGTCTTTTGTTATTTTCCTTAGTATTTTCTTTTATCTTTTTATTTATGTATTTATTGTGCAAAACCACATTCAACCAATCAAACAATCATTATATTCTCCATTTAATTAGATATTTGTAAATAAATAGATTCAACAATTAATAACAACAGTAGGAATTAAGTCCTCGTGGGATCGATATTTTTATACTACTTGAACGATACGTGCGCTTGCGTTATACGTGTGTGTTTACGCCGGTCAAGTTTTTGGCGCCGTTGCCGGGGACTTATATTTCTTGAGTTATTAATTTTGAAGCTATCTAATTTACTTGTATCTAATTTTCTTTATCTGTAATTTTTATTTCTTTATTGTATTTTCAGGTGATTGAAAAAAATGGAACATTATTGGGAGATTGAGAGATCACGAGCTTTACTAGAAGATACACCCCAAATCTGGAAGCAACAGTCCGGTTTTCTGAGGCCTGTTGTCCAGCCCAATGATTATCACCGGATGCCAGAACCAAGTAATACTACATTTGCTCATCAGAATGTAATGGAGAGATGTGATATATGTAATGGTAACCATCCAAGAGATTATTGCGAGTACAACTACAATCTAGCGTGGCAGAGCTATCAAAATCCCTCATGGTACGAAGAACCATCATATTTTCCATCTTATCCACCATCCACCTATGATTTTTATCAAGAACCAGAACCATCCGAGAAAGATCAATTGATTCACATGTTCAAAGAACAGGCATCTCGATTTGATGCACAAATTCAGAGTAACGCAGAATCCATACAGAGAATGACAGATCAAATGAGACAATTCACAGAAAACCAGAACTACATACCTCAAGAACCACTTTCAGATGACACTGATAAAGCCTTTGAGTACCAATCATTTCACGATGACACTTCAGTAAAGGAAGAGGCTGACCAGTATCAACAACCAGAGGTATTAGTTCAGGAGCCCGAACCATCAAAGTCTCGATTTGATTTTTATTATTCAGATTCTGGCGAGGATGAAGCTGAACTGTTTATACCAACTGCACCAACAAATGAGGATGGAATTCTGTGTCCTCAAAATGAAGATCTTGGAGATTGTTTTGCAATAATGTTTGAAGAAGATCTACCCGAGCCAATCAATTCACCCGAATCAGAGGATGAAGACCTAATGTCTGACTCATCTTTTCATCCTCAGGTGAAGCATGAAGCAGAGCAAATAGAGGAGCAAATGTCTGACCTTAATAAAGATCTAGAGCATTCAGGAGAAACATCGCTGTTTTGGGGAGTACAAATCAAAGATATCACCCAGAAGCTTGACAGAATGGAATTTCCATTCCAAGTCAAGCACCATATGAGACCTCATGATTTTCTTTCCTTCTTTGCAGGAACTACTAGAGCAACAAGGAGCAAAAAGGTGGCACGAGCACTGAATGAGACAAAACTATTTTTGCCACTTTAACATTGGAAGAGACCCTTCAAAAGCAATGCTCACGGGATTGTCTTTAATCGGACATCCAAAATGACATTGAAACCTCCTTAACAGATGAATTTCAGTCACGTCTGGCTGAAGACGAAAAATTTAGCGCTAGCAGGGAGGCAACCCATGCAATTTGTTTTTTTTTTCTTTCATATTTACAATACATATGGCAATATATCCAATATATTTTCCTAACCTTTTCCTCTGAATCAACTAAGCCTTGGCTTTGGCTCAACAAGCTTAATGATTCCAGTTAAGCGGGACCCATTGACCTTGGAAAACTTCGTAATCCATGTCGATGAACAAGAAGTGACCTTGACTTTGGCCAACAAATCACAAATTGCCCAAGACATACGATATGGAACAAAGCTTTCATGGTTCAAACACATCCGGGATGGACATTGATCTTGACTTTGGCTAACAAACCAATGCCAATCTTGGATCTTGAGAAAGAACCATTCAATGGAAGGAAAACACTTAATATTTGATTGAGGGTTTTTCGCGTAAATTGGCAACCAATTTATTATCTTTGATTATGTCTCATCATACACCCTTAAGCATGCATTCTAAAAGCATAATAAGGTGCGATAAATAAAATAATAATGATATGCGGATGGATATCTCACAAATTATTCCTAGAACAAATCACTGCCTTTCCTCTCCCCAGCTAGCATTATTCTAACTTCTACCCAATTACATAATACAATAAAGAAACCTCATTACATTGAGGGGAATTGGTGAGAAAAGAATTACAAAGAGTCAAGAGATAAAGGCTGGACACGCAGGTCAAATTTAATAAATTCTAAATTTATTACAACAATTTCCAAAATTTCTCTCACCCATCTAATATCCATCCGATATACATTATTCATACAATACATCCATGTATTCACACAAACCATGTTATTCAATCAATCTAATCCAATTAATTAATCTTTGAATTAAGTGATCATCCAATGTTCAAACAATGATTTGATTTGCGCGAGTCCAACTCGTTTTAAGAATAAGTACTCAAAGTGCGTATTCTTGAATTATATCGGACTACAATTTTAAATTCAATTTAATTTGTATTCAATATTAATTCTTATTTAATTCCAAATTAAATAATTACACTTTATTAATGTGTCTTTACGTCTTAGATTCTAAATCTAATCTTAATGGGTCTCAAAGGCCCAATTAACATCCAATGTTAATTAATTAAAGCCCAATGGGCTTTCAATTAATTTCTTAACGCATGGACTTTGGCAACCAAAGCCCAATAAGGAATCACCCTTTGCCATAAAATTAATTTTGGCCCATTAGGCCCAATTAATTATTTAAAGGCCCATTTATTATATTTGAACTTAATGGTATGGTTTTAGGCCCAATTTGGGTCCAATCTAATTGTCCTAAACCAACTTGGCCCAACCAAGTCCATTAGACCCAAATATAACAATTTTAGCCCAATGCCAAATTTAAGCCTAATTAATTAAATTCCAATATTCCAAATATCACAATTTATTTAATTAAAGTGTATAACCATAATTAATTAGTCAAATTAACATTTCCAAAATACTAATTTAATTAATTAATCATGCTTTATCATATTCAATACATGTCCAACATAATTGAAGTAAAATCAAGTCATAAACATGCTCTTAAGCTCACGGCAATATGGGAATTTTATATACAATTTTGATTTCAATCCAATTAAATCACAAATCAATATACTCATGTATTTTAAACACATCCAATGGTCTAAAAAACAAAAATCACCATGACATACAAGGTCCAATAGATTCGGCCAAACTATACAATTTGGGAATAATTATCTAATCAATTTTTCTCAAAATTAATCATGCATAACTCTAAGTTATCATAATCTAAGCATACTCAAACCATCAATTTGAAGAAATTATACATAAATCACAAAAGCCCCAAATTAAAGTCTATGAACCCTAATTATTTCATGCTTAAAACCGGCTCTGATACCATTATTGGGTTCTCTAAGAACATGCCTAGGATCATTTAAGCATAAAACATGTGAATACATAAAGTAAGATAGTAGAAATTATAATCACTTTGATCGGTTTGTGGATGTGTTGAGAACAATAATTTGTCTCATTTAGAAGTGCTCCAAACTCCTCTCTTTGATTGTATGTTGATCTCCAAGGTTGGTGAATGAATTCCAAACTCAAGAGATGTTTCCCTATCACATTTGTAGACTATTTTAAGTGCTAGCTAATGAAGAAAATTGCAACAAAATCTTCCCTTTTGTTCTTTGTAACTCTAGGCCAAATGAGAAGGAAAGAGAGAGTTTTTGGTTTTGTCTTGTGTTTTTGTTTCTTAAACAGTTACCAAGTCAATACAAAATGTGTATATGGTTTTTTAAAACCAAAAGGAAGTGTGTTGAGAGCAAAAATCCATTTAATGCTCTCAACCACTTCCATCACCAAAAGGTGATTTGACTCACATCACAAAAAAATTGATTTAACTTCCATCACAAAGTGACTAGTGATGTAAGTGAAGTAGGCCCCACTTCAAATTCAAAATTCAAGTCGGGTGACGCAACACACTTCGGGCTCGGCTTCGTTAATTTCGAATTAACGAATTTTCCGTTGCGACTTACTTAAATCAAATTTAATTAAATAATAATGCCTCGCGAAATTATTACGAAAATCGCTTACGAATAAATTTTAAATTAATTCTTTCGCCCGAATTAAAATCCAATTTTAATTCCGTTTTGAAATCTAATTTCATTTAATATATCGAATATATTATTTAATTGATTAATTCCAAATTAATCGTTCTCTCTCTTCTTATCGAATTTTATCCCAGAGAAATTCTCGCCGTAATTAATCCCATATTAATTTTCTCTCTTTTATAATAAAATCCTAGATTAATTTTGTTCGAGTCATACGTCATCGGTGAATCTTCGGGAAGCGACCCATGAGATCCCTGGATATGTTGGCAGTAAATCCGGTCGTCGGACTATCCGAATACGTGTGTACCTCGTACCACGTTCTTACCGATTTACAAGACATGGTTGGCTTCTAGCAAAGCACCGTGCCTACCCGATTCTCTAGAAATATTCTTTAAGGAATATATATAATCTTTGTCAGGCGTAGTATACGTAGTATTGCGTATTGCGATCCAATATCTAATGTCACATGCAAGGCTTGGGGCTAGAATAGTGTGTGCCCCGTACGAAGCATATATCGGATCACAAGCAACTAGTCTCTATAATCGGATAATCATGACCTTGTCATATTATCCCGATAGTTGCAACATAATAGCGAACCAGCTCTATATCCCTGCGTGATCATCATCTCCATATCACTGAAGTGATACTTCTGTCTTGACATCACACCCAATACACTACGATTCTCAATAAACCCAGAAGAGGCGTACACAGAACCTGTTAAAGTCCCGGAGGACCAAAACCAAAGCTTATTGATTGTCGTAAGTATTAGCGATGCAAGTCTCAGTTAAGACCAAATACATCTACCTTGAATCGGATTCCCATAGACACATAGTCATACTACCATGAGATTATGAGGGGTCTATTTAGAGCGAAGCTGTTCTATACCATCGGGAAACACAACCTCCTATCACACTTGCATAAGTATCTAATACTTAAATATATGAGAACTATGCCGTTATGCTCCCACAACGCGCACAAGTGCAATACTAGTCTATTCCGCATTATCGATGTCAGTCTCGATAATACTACGACTAGGGATAATTAATGATTAAACCTTCCTGGATTGATATTGTCTCATATCTTATTAATCCGGAACTAATCATAAGAACTTTTATCATTTATATGTATTCAAGTAATCTAATTACAAAATGATAAAATAGCAATTTCCATTGTCACATAGTTAATTTGTACAAAAACCACAATATCTTTTACAAATAGTGATGTTATGGGTCATAATTGTCCAACACAAAGCTCATGGCACATCGGGGTTTAAACCATTGGAACTGTAATTCAAATATATGACATGATACCATTGTTGGGTTTCTACAGTCTAATCGAGATCAAATCAAGCAATGAAAACTCATATGTGAATACTCGTAAAAGCATGACAGAATCATACTTACAACATTCGGCTTTTGCGACGCGAGGAACATAAAAAATCTTTATGCTTTTCCCTCCTTGAGCTCTCGGCATTTGAGGATTTTGTGCTCCAAATTTTTCGTCCAAGCTCCAAGCTTTTGAATGTGATTCCATGTTCACGGGTGCGGTTCCCTATCACATTCGTAAGACTCCTAAAGCGTGATAGCACACCGGAAATTTTGCCGCAAAATTTCTTATTGCTTCTCCTTCAATCACGGTGAAACCAGAAAAAAATGGAGAAGAAAAGCCCATTGGGCGTGAGAGTGATGGAGAGAAAAGAGGAGTGAATGAGTGGGCCGCACTTAAATTCGCAATGCGAGTGCGCCCGCAAACACTCCCGGGCTCGGGTTCGCTAGTTCTAAATTAACGAATTTTCCGTTGCGACGTAATTAAATAATTATGCCTAGAAAAATCACTATTCACATCGCTAATGAATTAATTCTAAATTAACTCGTTCGCCCAAATTAAAATCTAATTTTAATTCCGCGTCGAAATCCATTTCGTATAATATATCGAATATATTATTTATCGATTAATTCCAAATTAATCGTTCTCTCTCTTAAATAATATTTTATCCCAGATAAAATATATCCGTAATTAATCCCAGATTAATTTTCTCTCTCATCTAATTAATCCCAGATTAATGAAGTACGAGTCATACGTCATCGGTGAATCTTCGGGAAGTGACCTATGAAATCCCTGGATATGTTGGTAGTAAATTCGGTCGTCGGACTATCCGAACACGTACGTACCTAGTACTACGTTTTTACCGATTTACAGGACAAGGTTGGCTTCTAGCAAAGCGCCATGCCTACCCAATTCTTCAGAAATATCCTTACAGGAATAAGTGATCTATATCAGGCATAAAATACGTAGTATTGCGTATTTCGATCCAGTATCAGATGTCACGTGTTAGGCCTGGGGTTGGAATTATGTCTGCCCCGTACGAAGCACATATCAGATCTCTGGTAACTAGTCTCTATAATCGGATAATCATGACCTAGTCATATTATCCCGTTGACTGCAGTACATAAGAGCACCAGTTCCGTATCCTACGTGATCATCATCTCCACTATGACTCGAGTGATACTTCCGTCTTGACATGACACCTAATACACTACGATTCTCAATATACCCAGAAGAGGCGTACACAGAACCTGTTAAAGCCCTGGAAGACCAAAACCAAAGTATATTGATTGTCGCAAGTATTAGCGGTGCAAGTCTCAGGTTAAGACCAAATACACCTACCCTGATTCGGACTTCCATAGACACATAGTCATACTCCCAATGGAATTCCGGGGGTCTATCCAAAGAGAAGATGTTTCCGTACCATCGATAAACACAACCTCCTATTACACTTGCATGAGTATCCTATACCCAAATATATGAGAACTCTATCGTTATGCTCCCACAACGCGCACAAGTGTAATACTAGTCTATTCCGCATTATCGATGTCCAATCTCGATAATACTACGACTAGGGATATTTAATGATTAAACCTTCATGGATTAATACTGTCTCATATCATCTCTATCATGAACTAATCATAAGGACCTTTTATCATTTATATATCTTGGTAATCTAATTACAAATGATAAAAGAGCAATTTCTTTTGTCACATAGTTAATTTGTACAACAACACAATGATCTGTACAAATAGTGATGCTATGGGTCATAATTGTCCAACAATCTCCCACTTGGCCTATAGCCAATCACTCAAGTGTCCTACACCCGAACTATGTACGGTTCGCTCAAATTTCTGCTGAGAAAAGGCTTTCGTCAGCTCCAAGCTTCAAGCTCCAAAAACAAATCCAAGCTCATAAATTCGTTTCCCTATCACCATAATATAACCCATGTGTGTGTGCTAGCACTAAGTCTCCATCCTTGTTTCTCACGCCCAAGAAAATAGAGAAGAAGAAGATGAAAATGACTCAAAGCCGAGAGAGAAGGAAGAAGAAATTTTGGCACCAAAATGACCAAAAACGTATCTCACAAGGGAGAGAGAAAATACCGAATTTTTATAAAAGGAGAGAGAGAAAAATTGTAATATATATTATTTATTTATTTTCCAAAAATAAATAAAATATATATACCAAACTTTTCCTAATACCAAAAAGTCAAAAGCAAAAGACAATCAATGCTTTTCACCTTTTACCCATCACTTTTACTATTCACATCAAGTCACTTTATCAAAGTAACAACATGTCATGTCACATCACTCAAAGTGACAAGTGATTTGACGATTGATGCGACTAGCGATTTGACGCTTGATGTGACTTGCGTGCCGTGCTCGAATTCGAAATGCGAATGCGCTCGCAATCACTCTCGGGCTCGGGTTCGCTAATTCCAAATTAACGAATTTTCCGTCGCGTCGTAATTAAATGATTACGCCTAGCGAAATCACTATTCACATCGCTAACGAATTAATTCTAAATTAATTCGTTCGCCCGAATTAAAATGTAATTTTAATTCCGCGTCGAAATCCAATTTCGTATAATATATCGAATATATTATTTATCGATTAATTCCAAATTAATCGTTCTCTCTCTTTAATTAGTATTTTATCCCAGATAAATATCTCCGCAATTAATCCCAGATTAATTTTATATCTCTCTTCTAATTAATCCGAGATTAATTAAAGTGCGAGTCATACATCATCGGTGAATCTTCAGGAAGCGACCCATGAGATCTCCGGATATGTTGGCAGTAAATCGGGTCGTCGGACTATCCGAACACGTAAGTACCTCGTACTACGTTTACACCAATTCACAAGACAAGGTTGGCTTCCAGCAAAGCGCCATGCCTACCCAATTCTCTAGAAACATGCTTACAGGAATAAGCGATCTATATCAAGCGTAGTATACCGAAGTATTGCGTATTTCTGTCCAGTATCGGATGTTCACGTGCTAGGCATGGGGCTGGAATTGTGTCTTCCCCGTACGAAGCACATATCAGATGTCTGGTAACTAGTCTCTATAATCGGATATACATGACCTAGTCATAATATCCCGATAGCTCGAGCATTTAAGAGAACGAGTTTCGTATCCTGCGTGACCATCATCTCCATATGACTGGAGTGACACTTCCGTCTTGACATCACACCCAACACACTACGATTCTCAATATACCCAGCATCGGCGTACACAGAACCAATTAAAGCCCTGGACTACCTCAACTAAAGTATATTGATTGTCGTATGTATTAGCGGTGCAAGTCTCAGGTTAAGACCAAATACACCTACCATGATTGCAGACTCCCATAGACACATAATCATACTACCAATGGGATTCCGCGGGGGGTCTATCCAGAGCGAAGCTGTTTCCCGTACCATCGGTAAAACACAACCTCCTATTACACTTGCATGAGTATCCTATACCCAAATATATGAGAACTATGCCGTTGTGCCCTCACAAACGCGCACAATTGTAATACTAGTCTTTTACGTATTTATCGATGTCCAATCTCGATAATACTCTGACTAGGGATATTTAATGATTTATCCTTCGTCGACTGATACTGTCTCATATCATTCTCTGTCCAGGAACAAATCATAGGGACCTCTCATCATTTATATATCTAGGTGATCTAATCACAAATGATAAGAGTGCAATCTCCTTTGTCACATAGTTAATTTGTACAACAACACCGTGATTTGTACAAATAGTGACGCTATGGGTCATAATTGTCCAACAAATTGCCCCACCCATCTAATATCCATCTGATATACATTATTCATGCATCGCAACCATGTATTCACACAAGCATGTTATCAATCAATCTAATCCAATTAATTAATCTGAATATTAATGACCATCCAATGTTCAAACAATGATTTGATTTTGCTCGAGTCAAACTCATTTTGCGAATAAGTACTCAAAGTGTGAATTCTTAAATTAAATTAAACTACGACATTAAATCCAATTTAATTTGCATTTAATACTAATTCATTTATTTAATTCCAAATTAAATATTTACACTTTATTAACGAACCTTTACGACTTAGATTCTAAATTTAACCGTTACGGGTCTCAAAGCCCGATTAACATCCAATGTTAATTTAATTAAGTCGAATGGGCTTTTAATTAATTTCTTAAGGCATGGACTTTTGGTCAACATGGGTCAAACCCAAATACCAAAGCCCATTTAAGGAATCACCCTTATATGCTAAGAAACCAATTTAGGCCCATTAGGCCCAATTATAATTAAAGGTCCATTAAGTCATATTTGGACTTTATGGAAATGGTTTCAGGCCCAATTGGATCCAACCAATTTAGCCTAAACCTATCTTGGTACAACCAAGCCCAATAAGTCCAATTACAACAATTCAAGCCCAAATAACAAATTACGCCCAATTAATTAAATTATCAAATTCCAAATTTTATAACTTAATTACCAAAGTGTAAGCCATAATTAATTACCCAAATTAACATTTCCAAAACATAAATTTGTACAATTAATTATGCTCATCATGATCAAAACATGTCCAACACATTTTAATCAAAAAATCAACTCATTATACAAGCTTTCTTTGTCTCGGCATTTTAGGGATTTAATAGTCCGATTCGGTTCAATCAAATTAAATCCACAATCAACATTACCCAATGTTTTCCATCTCATCCAATGATCAAAAACACAAAATACCAAGACATTAGGGCAAGAGTAGTATTCGGCCAAGCCTCACCAATTTGGGGAAAATAGTTCCAAATCAATTTTCATGAATTGATCATATCCAACTTCAATTAAACATCATTCAAACATACTCAATCAAAGAATTTTATCAAATCATGCTCAAATTCAATTTACCCAATTTTAACCCTAAGTTTAAGTTTCATGCTTAACCTCGCTCTGATACCATTGTTGGGTTTCTACGGTCTAATCGGGATCAAATCAAGCAATGAAAACTCATATGTGAATACTCGTAAAAGCATGGCGAAATCATACTTAGAACGATCAGATTTTGCGACGCGAGGAACATAAAAAATCTTCATGTTTTTCCCTCATTTAGCTCTCGGCATTTGAAGATTTTGTGCTCCAAATTTTCCGTCCAAGCTCCAAGCTTTCGAATGTGATTCCATGCTCACGGGTGCGGTTCCCTATCACATTCGCAGGACTCCTAAAGCGTGCTAGCACTCCGAAAATTTTGCCGCAAAATTTCATATTGCTTCTTCTTCAATTCACGGTGAAACCAGAAAAAAATGAAGAAGAAAAGTCTCTTGGGCGTGAGAGAGATGGAGAGAAGAGAGGAGTGAGTGAGTGGTGTGTATTAGTTAATTGATTTCAAAAATCAATTAAACATATACCATATTTCCACTTTCAAAAATTCAAAGCAATAAAGCCACCAACCACTACCATCAATCAATCAAGTGACAAATTGTCACATCACTCAAAGTGACAAGTGAATTGTCACATCACTCAAAATTCGGTCGTCGAACTATCCGAACACGTACGTACCTAGTACTACGTTTTTACCGATTTACAAGACAAGGTTGGCTTCTAGCAAAACGCCATGCCTACCCAATTCTCTATAAATATCCTTACAGGAATAAGTGATCTATATCAGGCGTAGTATACGTAGTATTGCGTATTACGATCCAGTATCGGATGTCACGTGCTAGGCCTGGGGTTGGAATTGTGTCTGCCCCGTACGAACCACATATCGGATCTCTGGTAACTAGTCTCTATAATCGGATAATCATGACCTAGTCATATTATCCCGATGACTACAGTACATAAGAGCACCAGTTCCGTATCCTACGTGATCATCATCTCCACTATGACTGGAGTGATACTTCCGTCTTGACATCACACCCAATACACTACGATTCTCAATATACCCAGAAGAGGCGTACACAGAACCTGTTAAAGCCCTGGACGACCAAAACTAAAGTATATTGATTGTCGCAAGTATTAGCGGTGCAAGTCTCAGGTTAAGACCAATTACACCTACCCTGATTCGGACTTCCATAGACACATAGTCATACTACCAATGGAATTCCGAGGGGTCTATCCAGAGAGAAGTTGTTTCCGTACCATCGGTAAACACAACCTCTTATTACACTTGTATGAGTATCCTATACCTAAATATATGAAAACTATGTCGTTATGCTCCCACAACGCGTACAAGAGTAATACTAGTCTATTCCGCATTATCGATGTCCAATCTCGATAATACTACGACTAGGGATATTTAATGATTAAACCATCGTGGATTGATACTGTCTCATATCATCTCAATCTGGAACTAATCATAAGGACCTTTTATCATTTATATATCTTGGTAATCTAATTACAATGATAAAAGAGCAATTTCCTTTGTCAGATAGTTAATTTGTACAACAACACCATGATATGTACAAATAGTGATGTTATGGTCATAATTGTCCAACAGTGCTAGTCTTCTAGGTTATACGAATTCGACCGTATTCCAAAACCAACGACTATGAATATATATATACTTTAAGAATAATTACAATTGTAATACTTATCCCAATGTCAGACAACCTAATGTCCAGTATTATAACAAGACTATTTTATACTCGATGTCATTCTTAGTATATTTATACATCAATCTAATACGCATAATGACAATACCATTAATAAGATATGAAATGTAGTTATTTTGTTAATAAATAATAAAATGTATAATACAATGTTCGGATTTACGCTCCAAGCACTAACTCCAACAGTTAGACCATAGGGACTCCAATTCCAATATACGACATGTTCTAGTCTTCTAGGTTATAGGAATTCGATTATATTCCAAAACCAATGACTATGAATATTTACTTTAAGAATAGTTTATAATAATAATAATATCCCAATGTCGGACCACCCAGTATCTAGTATTACTACATGACTATTCTAAGGTTGATGTCATTCTCAACATATTTATATATCAATCTAATATGTATTATTACATAATAATTAACATTAACAAAGGTTGAAATGAAAATGTAGTTATTTTATTAATAAATAATAAAATATAATGTATAATATATTATTCGCATTGGCACTCCAAGCACCAACTCCAATAAACTCCCACCTACTTAGTGCCGATCTGGATAGTACTAAAGTCATATCTCCTCCCATATTTATCGAATAACTTAGGAGATACGTACGGCAATAGTAAGTGGGTATGCTATGTTGTTTTATCCTTGAACCTTTAAGACCACTATGTCTTTTCGTTCAATAATCTCTCTAATCACACGATATTTCCTTTCCTCGTATTTAGACTTGGAATACACTCTCAGATCCTTAGCCTATGCAATGGCTCCACTATTATCAAATACAGTGGGATATGATCCTCATACTAGGTACAATACCAAGTTTTGTGATAAAATTTATAATCCAAATAGCTTCTCTAGCAGTTTCCGAAGCCTCTATAAATTCCACCTCAGTGGTGGAATCAGTTGTTAAGCCTTTTTTCGAACATCGTCAACTAACTGCATTGCTATTAAAGGTAAATATATATCCAGATGTAGATTTTCTATCATCTAGATCTCCCTGGAAGTCAGAGTTTGTATAACCCTTAAGTTGTAGCTCATCTTCTCCGTAAATTAGAAACTTATTATTAGTACCCTTAAGATATTTTAGGATATGTTTCACGGTTGTCCAATGATCATTACTTGGATCAGATTGATATCGGTTAGTAACACTAACACTGAAACATATATCTGGTATTGCACATAGCGTAGCATACATAATGCTTCCATACAAGAAGCATATGGCAAGTTAGACATTCTAAATCTCTCTTTCTCAGTATGAGGTGTCATTTTCTTTGAATGACGTATTACGTATCAAAAATGAACATTTACTGTATTTTAATTGGTAAAACTGTACATTTCTAAGATTTTATCTATGCGCGGGATTGCGACAACCCTAACTTCCTTACTCGATCCCGGTAGAGCCTTACACCCAGTATATAAGAAGCTTCACCCATGTCTTTCATAGAGAAGTTCTTGCAAACGTAGGCTTTCACATTTTGCATTAATCTTATATCATCCCTAATGATAAGGATATTGTCTACATACAAAACAAGGAATACTATCATGTTCCCACTAACTTTCTTATAAACACACGGTTCTTCCTCATTCTTGATGAATCCAGATAATCTAATTATCTCATCAAAATGATGAATTCAGCTTCGGGATGCCTATTTAAGTCCATAAATAGATTTCTTGAGCTTACAAATCAAGTTTAAAATCTCACCGAATACAAAACCTTCTAGTTGTTCCATATAAATATCCTCATTGAAGAATCCATTTAGGAACGCGGTTTTCACATCCATCTTTCATATCTCATAATCTTGATATGTAGCAATGACTAATAATATCCTAATGGATTTTAGCATAACGACTGGCGAAAATGTTTTCTCATAGTCAATCTCCGGACGTTGAGTTTAACATTTTGCTACCAAACGGGCCTTAAAGGTTTTCACATTTCCATCGGGTCCTGGCTTCCTTTTATAAACTCATTTACAACCAATAGGTTTAATTCCTTCAGACTTGATTGTTATGCATAAAATCCATTTCGGATTTCATGGCTTCCTATCATTTTCCCGATCGATATCCAATATCGTTTGTTCTACGTGGTCGGATCCGTTTCCTCCAAGAGGAGAACATCAAGGCTCACATCAGATGTTAAAAATAGTCTCTTATGAGGCCTTGATATTCTATTTGACCTACGTAGAACTTGTGTTATAGATCTTTCACCTAATTGGATCTCTGGTTCCATCTGAGGTTCCTCGTTGTTGGGATCAAACTCATCAAGTTTAATCTTTCTACAATTCCCACTTTCTTTCAAAAATTTCTTTTCAAGAAAAGTGGCAAAACGAGCTACAAATATTTTTCGTTGCTCAAAATCGTAGAATTGATATCCCAAATAATTTTCAGGATATCCAAAGAACTTGTATTTATACCCCATGGGTGGTAGTATATCTTATTGTGTAACTCTAATGTATGTAGGACAACCCCAAATCTTTAAACATATAAGACTTTGATTTCTACCATACCATATCTAATATGGGGTCATAGAAACAGCTTTCGATGGAACTACGTTAAGTATATTCGTAGAAGTAAGTAAAACATAACCCCAAATGTAATATGGAAGATCTGTATAGCTCATCATTGATCGTATCATATCTAAAAAATATGATTTCTCCGCTCAGACAGACCATTGTGTTTAGGAGTTCCTGGTGGACTACATTGGGTGAGAATCTCATTCTCCTTTAAAAAAACATATGAATTCGTTGCTCATGAATTCACCACCTCGATCTGATCAAAGACATTGGATGAATTTCCCGATTTGTTTTTCAATTTCATTTCGGAATATTTTTAACTTTTCAAATGTTTTCGATTTATGTCTCATCAAATAAACATATTCATATCTTGACTTATCATCAGTGAAAGTTATGAAGTATGTTGAACCATCGTGAGCGGCATGATTTAATGGACCACACACATCACTGTGTACTAGTCCCAATAAATCTTCAACACAGTTTCCAATACCAAGAAATAAGGCCTTTGTCATTTTCCTTTGGATACATGACTAATAAATTAGATAAGGATCTAAGGTAAGATTTTCAATCAAACCATCCTTAACTAATTTTGATATACGTCTAGTACTTATGTGGCTCAATCTCATATGCTATAATTCAGTATTATTTAATTCAAATCATTTACTTATATTTTCCTCTACATTAAAGACATCTCGATATGTTTCAAAAATATAATGCATGTTAGATAAAGAACATTCACATATCAAATAGTTATCTTTATCATATAAACATAAAGCACCAACTTTAATGTTTATTTTATATACATATTTATCCAATATCGGTAATGATATTATATGTCTGATAAGAGATGGTACATAATAACAGTCATGTAAAATTAATTTACATTCATTATGGAGATTTAGAACAACTGTTCATATGGCTTTGACATCCAATGTCTCGCCATTCTCAACTCTATGTCGGATCTCCCATTTGTTCAACCTTATTTTAACCCGTATGACCTGCATGTAGTTGCAAATATGAATGGTACTATCGGTGTCTAACATTCATCCACAATTTGCATCTAAGGCTAATGAAATGTCAATAATACAAAAAATACAAAGCATACCCGAAGGTTCTGTCTTTCTTTTCAGCTCTGGATAATCTATCTTCCAGTGTACAGACTTCTTACAACGTAGACATGCATCACGAGTTACATGGGGTCTTGCAGTTTTGTGCTTCTTGGAGTTTCTCTTTGATATCTTCTTCTTTCCCATTTTGATTTTCTTCGACTTTCTATAAGACTTTGAAGAGCTTGTTCCACCATGGAGGTACAAAGTGGGATGGTCTTTCTTCAAATCATGCTCCGCCATGTGTAAAATGTTATGAAATTCTTTATAACTAGCTTGCATCGAATACATATGAAAGTCTAACACAAAGCCAACGTAAGTACCGAGCAAAGAAGATAGAATCAAATTTCGGGTAAGCCATTCATCGAACATAATGCCACGTCATTCTAAATTTCAAATCTGGTCTTTTATGTTCAAAAAATCAATGATGATCGCTCCTCCATCCTTGAGCGTAGCATGGAACAATTCCTTAGGCTTCCGATATATTTCAATTTCTTGATTTTCTTAGAAAAACTCCTTGAGTGCTCTCATAATTCTCCAAGCACCAAGTACCTTTATGTACTGTCTGATCAAATCTGGAACCATCGATCCTAAAATATAGGATTTCACCCTTAGGTTATCATCCTTCCATTTTTCAAAAGTCTATCTTTCATCGAGAAGAGAATCAGGATCAATTTCGAAATAGATTGAGCGTCACATAGCTCAACTTCTCTGACTCCAAGACAAGACGGATGTTCATTTCCCATTCAAAATAGTTCCTGACTTCTTTCAATTTATTAGAATCCATAAGTTTCGCTAATGGATTTGTGACAACCATGTACAAGATAATAATTAAACACTAGCATAACGGCTTCATTTAGATATAAAAACACTAATACGATTGTGGATTTTAAATCTATTAGTGCCCTTTCACTACTTTACGTAATTTCGTAATCTCCCTCAGTGGAAAAATAGAAATTTGGCAATTAAATTTCATAAAGGGAAGTGGATCCCATGATATTTACTCTAGTCTCTGACGGTCTTGGACTTCATAGACTCGTTAGGTAGACCTCAAAGGTCAATCACATTCATGTGACTCCTAAGTTTGGTCCTGGACTGTTTCTTATCCTCACAATAATGACGGTATTGGATTAAAAGTGTTCCAAGTGTATACTTGTCAATGTGCACTAATGAGCTACGCAAGTACACTCTCACAATAATGACGGTATTGGTTGACTACGTCAACTCATCACGCTACATCAAATGTTTTACCGGAGCGACCTAAGCTCCGACCATTTATACCATCACAATAATGACGATATTGGGCATAAGTAATAAGAACTCATTTATCTCTATATTGACAAGATGGACCATCCAATAATGCTACAACATTATTAATACTATTACTTAAGATAAAGTTATCACCTAATCATGGAAAATTTATGACAATCAAGTCATTAATATGCTTGGATTAAAATTTAATTTAAAACTTGAAATGCATATTTAATATGACTTATGCATAATTAAATTAACATTATAAAGCCATATATTCAAATATATGTCAAAATATTCAATATTATTGTGTGGTTAAGACCTGCTCTGATGCCATTTTATTTGGGTAGATGTGGGACCCCTAGGGTTGGATCGGTACCCCGTACAGTGAAAATGGGTCTAATTCATAGATATCAAGTATGGATATATTTTTAAATAATTTAATGGAATACTATATTCCATTACAAGTGCATAGAAAAAAATCAGGGTCGAATTAGAATCTGGAAGCTCAAGAACAAGCCAAACCAAAATTCAGCGTATGACACGCGCGCAGAGCGCACTGTTCGTGTATAGTGTACGTACTGTGTACACAATGTGCGTGCAGTATATATATAGTGCATATGCACTATGTGCACGCCTATATATTTTTTATAATTATTATTTCCTTCATCAACTCTCTGGAAACAGAGAGTTAATGGAAATAAGGTTTTTCAACCAATTAATTTTTGAACACTTTCAAACACCCAAAATTTACTTTTTACATCAAAACCAACATCAACACATATTATAGTACAAAGTCATATTTTCAAAATATCAAATATTTTTACAAAAACATAAATTTATTCAAAATACGCATGTGCGAAAATTTTGAATCTAAAATACAAATCAAACAAGAATCCCATAAAGAAGTAACCCTTGAACAATTCTAGGTCAGCTAAAGTTGGTCAAGTGATTCTAGAATGATAGTCATAGCTCCAAGCTTTCATCTAGAGTTCCAAACTCTAATTTTATTTTCCCATCCAACATGAACATATTTGACCCAATCACAAGTATATTGTGTTTATACTTCCAAAGCATCCATACATAATTTATTAACCTAATTTCAACTTCAAGCTATATTACTATGTATAAAATATAAAAACATAGCTTATTAGAGATGATCAAACACACCTAGTAAGCTTGAATCAAAGATCTAATCTTCTTCTCCTTGTTGAAAAATGTAGAGAACTTCCCAAACTTCTTAAAACACTTCTTTACGATATTTTTTCTTATATGTTGCCTTATGCTTACTTAATTCAAAAACTTGCTTAAGCTTGCCTTTTATATTCAAGCTTATGCAATTTTTACTTAATAAAAGTTCTAATCAACTTTTAGGTGGGCTTAACCCAATTTGTCTAAATATATTTAATTAGGCGTGACTAATCACCTTTGTCTACCACTTTGATTTAATTCAATTAAATTTAGATAAAGTTTAACTAATTAATTAGTTTATTGTCTAGCACTTTGATTTAATCTAATTAAATCAAGGCAAATACACCTATTATTATATATTTTGTAGTTATCAAATATCCTCCAATGGTAGAGATATTTATGAAATTACAACAAAGCCCTTGTGTGATTTTGGATTAATCCAATTGGGTAAAAGTAAATAATTAAGGTTATCAATTAACACCTAATTATTTTATTTGATAAGTATAATATCAAATATTAATTATTATCAAATATTTTCGGCTACCCAAGTGGTCAATGAGTACACTTCATATTGTGGGACTCTTTAAGTCCAGACGCGTTCATCATATAAGCCTAGCTTATATGTAGGCAATTCGGCCTCCTCCGAATTCACGAAGAACGCGAATGACCTTTCTGAACTATACAAGTCGAGTTCATCATATATGTTTAATAATCCATATGTCGTAGGCTATCCGAGTTATGTTTAGGAAACATAGATTACACCGTCAAGTTTTCGAGATGCACATCTCATATTTTCGACATGTCCACTATTCTTTACAACTAATCTAAACACCATTTCTGATATATACGATCAACCCTAGGTGATCGGCTTTGGCCAAAGTCTTAAGAATCGTGACTTACTCACATGGATACCTAAACCCCTTATGGGACAGATACGGGCCGATGGATCCTATCTTGATATACACTTGATTAACGAGTGCATCAGTCCACACCCAACGAACATCTAGCGGTCAGACCATGGAAGGTCTCTAACATATATGGCATCAAATTGTAGATGATCACATATAAAATCAATGTTATCTTATAGTCAAAAGATCACATACGCTACTTGACTCGAGGAGATTCCTATTGACGGTGATGTGTACTTCCAACTATTAGGAATCATCTGTGAGTCATTCAGTATTCACTTCAACGAATACCCAATTATCTATACGAGCTTCCATTGCTTATGGTACTTGGGTTAGACCATTGGAATTCCAATTCTAATATACGACATGTGCTAGTCTTCTAGGTTATAGGAATTCGACCTTATTCCAAAACCAACGGCTAGAAATATTTACTTTAAGAATAGTTTATAATAATATGACTACCCAATAACCAGTATTACTCCATGACTATTCTAAGACCGATGTCATTCTCAGCAAATTTATATATTAATCTAATATGCGTAACTATTCACAAAGGTTGAAATGAAAATATAGTTATTTTATTAATAAATAATAAAATATAATGTATAATATATTATTCGGATTGGTGCTCTAAGTACAAACTCCAATGACATTAAGTAAATATTCATGGTGCACTAAATAGTGAGTTATTAACCACACCCCAATAATTTTCTAAATACACCCAAGCCCAAGTTGAGTATAAACAATGTTGGAAAGCGGCTGCGAGTGCGTAGCGGAAAATAAAAATTATTATACCGCTTTCCCTTTGCCCAAGACCCATTTTTTTTTATTATTCTACAAGCCTAGGCACGTTACTATATATTCTAAGTATAAAACTCATAAAACATGCAAAGAACATAAACCTAAACATGCTAACTATCATAAGAACTCTAATTAAAATAAAGAAAGAAAAAGACTTACTTGAACCGAAGACTCCTCCAGTCCTCCCTATAATCTACAAGATTTTCTCGAACTCGGCAAGCTCTTCCAACGTTCCAAAGAGCCACCCAAGTGTGTGGCCTCCAAAGATGCACACACCAAAGCCAAAACTCAACGACAAGACTACGCCTTGAGTACACGGGTATTTTTCCCTTGGTGCTAGCCTAGGCAAATACCTTAAAAATTTTAACTCGAGGTTCCTCTAGTCAATTAGACTTAAGGATCCTCAAAATCAGTGGCTTACTCTTAAACTTTAGAGTTGCTCACTTATATAAACCCAAGATATAAAAGGTTTTGGTGTATCAAATTGGTGAAGAATTCTTTAGGTTTATATAGTGCTCCAAAGACAATAAAATTAATTAAGAATCCGATGTGGGATAAACGCTAATTTAATCTTAGCCATTGGATCTTAATTTAGTGGTTTAATGAGATAATAAAACCCTAATAAGAGTTTGGGCGGAATTGGAATTCAAAACAAATAAATTTTTTTTACTATTCACATGAATAGTAAATTTTTTAATTCCAATTCCTAAAGTGCCTCTATCGTCATTCATCAATCCCTAAGCCACTATGGAACCTCATAAATGATCTGTTCAATAATTAAACACATTGAACCTTTTATGAACAATTCCTACAGCAATCATATATGCTGTTATATTTGTACTGTGCATAGTTAACCATTAATTTCGACTTTGTTGTGTGTGACCTTTTGGGTTCCCCTCAAGTTGGACATGAAATGAATCGTGATAATTTAATCGAACATAAATTATCCTCCGTTCAGATGGTCATTCGATTTCAATGACCAAGGTTGACATCTAGCAACATGCCAAGGCCCCAAAATGCGAAGGAAAGATATATATACCCATTCTGTATGCGATTTACATATGATACGGTCCCTCGCCTCACTGTATCCCCACTTATTGACCTAGGGTACGGAAAGTGTCTACCCATATGGTCAAAGGTATGATGTTGGTAGTGTCATGAATCGTACTAACCCAAGAATCTCACATGATTCTTCCGACGTGGCCACAGTCTCAAGCACTGATCACACATATCAACCCGCGAACTGGAATACTACTTTTATAAGAAAATATTATCCGAGAGAGTGGTGATTCTCTGTTGTATCTTTACAAACTTCATGTGTTTCAAAAAATGACCCAATCATACCCTTATGACCGGATCTTTTGAACCGGGGAAGGAGAATGTCAAAGTTATTTGATCCACACAAAAGATTGTAAAGACCTCAAGTCTAAGGACTAGTCATATAATCGATACATGATAGTTCTCACAGACACATGGGATAAACACTCCATATGAAAAATTTCGGCGGTTAGTTCGATGGACACGAGTAACTCATGTATCCATGTGATACACCAAGCGGACAGATCTCCGCTAGTAGCCTATGAGATATGCTACCCCATTTAAGGGCGGATCATATCATCATGCTAGTCTCTCCGCTTTGTGAACGCCCAGATTATCCACAAAACTATGACTAGGAACATTTAAGAGTAATGAGAAATCAAGGGCTTTATTACAGTGTTGATAATTCTTATAAGTTATGTAAGACACGTATAATAAAGATTGGCATTTTATTAATTAATGAAAATATTACAAATACATGTACATATAGCCCATCCACAAGTTGGGTATATGGCATATCCCTAACAATCTCCCATTTACACTATAACCAACTAATATGAATCTGGACACCATACTCTCGGGTGTGCCTATCATGCTTTTGTTGAGTTATCCCTTTAGTCAGAGAATCTGTAAGATTATCTTCTGTGGGTATTCTCTCTATAATAACTTCTTTTCTCTCAATAATCTCCCTGATGAGATGAAATCGCCTGAGTACATGCTTGGATTTCTGGTGGGACATTGGTTCCTTTGATTGAGCAATAGCGCTTGTGTTGTCACATTACATCGTGATTCCATTCTTTATCTCGGGAAGCACTTCCAGCTCCGTTATGAACTTCTTTATCCAGACTGCTTCTTTAGTAGCCTCAGATGCTGTAATATACTCGGCTTCAGTGGTGGAGTCCACTGTAGTTGACTGCTTTGAGCTTTTCCAACTGAAAGCATCGCCATTCAAAGTAAACAGATATCCTGTTTGCAATCTGCTGTCATCCCTATCGGTCTGAAAGCTCGCATCACAATAACCAATGAATTTCATCTCAGAACAATCTTCGTATGTCAAAAACACATCCTAGTTCTTCTCAGATACATGAGGATTGTTTTGACAGCTGCCCAGTGTTGCTCACCAGGATTTGCCTAACATATGCTCGTTATGCTAAGAGCATAAGAGACATCAAGTCTTGTACATAGCATGGCGTACATGATCGATCCTATTGCTGAAGCATAAGAGATCCTACTCATACGCTCTCTATCTGAATGAGTATGTGGACATTGCTCATTAGATAATTTAATTCCATGACAAGTAGGTGTTTGTCTCTAAGAACATCATAAGAACATTTAAAGCATGAAATAATGTGAATACAAAAGAAAATTATAGCGGAAATATACTTACAATGATCGGAAGAGAGGATGTGTTGATAACAAAAATTTTCCTTCCTTGAAAGTCTCCAAGCTTTCTTTGATGAGGTTGTGCTCCAAGCTATGAGTGATTTGAGATTCGAAGCTCAATGGGAAATGTTTCCCTATCACCTATATATGATTCTTCAAGTGCTAGCTTTGGAAATTTTGCTACAAAATCTCCTTGTTATTCCTTGTAACTCTCGGCTTTTGGAAAGAAAATAGAGGAATAAAGTTTTGATTTTTGGTGTTAAGTTGTTGTAATGATTTTCAAAAAATCAAATTACCTTTTACCAAAACCAAGATTGGTAAATTTCATTCCAAATGACAAAAGGTGTCTTACAAGTTAACTAAAAAATCTTCACTATCTTCCATCACCAAAAAGTTATGAGAATGACAAGTGATATGATTTGTGGGCCCCACTTTAATTCAAAATCCGAATGGGCCCGTAAACCCATCCCGGGCTCGGGTTCGTTAATTATGAATTAACGAATTTTCCGTTGCGACGTAATTAAATCAAATTTAATTAAATAATTATGCCTAGCAAAATTACTATTAAAGTCTCTCGCGAATTAATATCATTCGCCTGAATTAAAATTCAATTTTAATTTCGTTATGAAATAATTTCATTTAATATATCGAATATATTATTTTATTGATTAATTCCAAATTAATCGTTATCTCTCTTTTATTTGAATTTTATCCCAGATAAATTTTCACCGTAATTAATCCTAGATTAATTTTCTCTCTCTTATAATTAATCCTATATTAATCATGTTCAAGTCATACGTCATCGGTGAATCTTCGGGAAGCGACCCATGAGATCACTGGATATGTTGGCAGTAAATCCGGTCGTCGGACTATCCAAACACGTGCATACCTCATACCACGTTTTTACTGATTTACGAGACATGGTTGGCTTCTAGCAAAGTGCCTACCCAATTCTCCAGAAATATTCTTAAAGGAATATATAATCTATAAAAGGCGTAGTATACGTAGTATTGCGTATTGCGATCTAGTATCTGATGTCACATGCAAGGCCTGCGGCTGGAATAGTGTCTGCCCCGTACGAAGCATATATCGGATCACAAGCAACTAGTCTCTATAATCGGATAATCATGACCTTGTCATATTAACCCGATAGTTGCAACATAATATAGAACCGGTTCTGTATCCCTGCGTGATCATCATCTCCATATAACTGAAGTGATACTTTCGTCTTGACATCACACCCAATACACTACAATTCTCAATAAACCCAGAAGAGGCGTACACAGAACCTGTTAAAGTCCCGGACGACCAAAACCAAAGCGTAATGATTATCGCAAGTACTAACACAGAACCTGTTAAACTCTCGGCCAAATGAGAAGGAAAGAGGGAGTTTTTGGTTTTGTCTTGTGTTTTTGTTTCTTAAACAATTACCAAGTCAATAAAAAATGTGTATATGGTTTTTTTTAAAACCAAAAGCAAGTGTGTTGAGAGCAAAAATCCATTTAATGCTCTCAACCACTTCCATCACTAAAAGGTGATTTGACTCACTTCACAAAAACATTGATTTAACTTCCATCACAAAAGTGACTAGTGATGTAAGTGAAGTGGGCCCCACTTAAAATTCAAAATTCAAGTCGGGTGACGCAACACACTTCGGGCTCGGGTTCGTTAATTCTGAATTAACGAATTTTCCGTTGCGACTTAATTAAATCAAATTTAATTAATAATAATGCCTCGCAAAATTATTACGAAATATCGCTTACGAATAAATTTTAAATAATTCGTTCGCCCGAATTAAAATCTAATTTTAATTCCATTTTGAAATCTAATTCATTTGATATATCAATATATTATTTAATCGATTAATTCCAAATTTATCGTTCTCTCTCTCTTCTTATCGAATTTTATCCGAGATAAATTCTCGCCGTAATTAATCCCAGATTAATTTTCTCTATTTTATAATTAATCCCAGATTAATTTTGTTCGAGTCAAACGTCATCGGTGAATCTTCGGGAAGTGACCCATGAGATCCATGGATATGTTGGCAGTAAATCCGGTCATCGGACTATCCAAATACGTGTGTACCCCGTACTAAGTTCTTACCGATTTACAAGACATGGTTAGCTTCTAGCAAAGCACTGTGCCTACCCAATTCTCTAGAAATATTCTTTAAAGAATATATATAATCTTTTTCAGGCGTAGTATACGTAGTATTGCATATTGCAATCCAGTATCTGATGTCACATACCTAGTATACGTACTATTGGAATCGTGTCTGCCCCGTACGAAGCATATATCGGATCACAAGTAACTAGTCTCTATAATCGGATAATCATGACCTTGTCATATTATCCCGATAGTTGCAACATAATAGAGAACCAGTTCTGTATCCCTGCGTGATCATCATCTCCATATGACTGAAGTGATACTTCTATCTTGACATCACACCCAATACACTACGATTCTCAATAAACCAAGAGGCGTACACAAAAAACTGTTAAATTTCCCGAACAACCAAACCAAAGAATATTGATTGTCGCAAGTATTTGCGATGCAAGTCTCAGTAGAACAAAATACAACCTACCCTGAATCAGATTCCCATAGACACATAGTCATACTACTAATGGGATTCCGAGGGGTCCTATCCAGAGCGAAGCTGTTTCTGTACCATCGGTAAACAAAACCTCATATCACACTTACATAAGTATCCAATACTTAATATATGAGAACTATGTCGTTATGCTCTACAATGCTCACAAGGCAATAACTAGTTTAATTCCGTATTATCGATGTCCAGTCTTGATAATGTTGGTAATTATCTAAGGTCCCAAGATCAAACAAGACATGAAAACATGCGTGAATACACCAATGAAGATAGCGGAATACTACATTGATCGGTTATGTCGATTTGGAGACGAATGATGCCCAAAAAACGCACTGCACTGCCTTGAGCTCCACTGCATGCAGTCCACTGCCTCCAAAAACAGAAATTTGAGATGAGAAACGGAGCTCCTAGCTTCGTCGGATGGATCCCGTCTCATGGTCGAACCTCCCTACCACCTTCGCAAGACTTGTAGTGTGCTAGCACTTGATTTCTCACCATGAGAATCACTCTTTGCTTCCCTTTAACTCACGCCCAAAACCAGTTCCAAACCAGTCCATTTTCGTGAGAGGAAGAGAGGAAATGAGAGAGAAGATGTGTAATGTATTACCATAATTTTTGTTACCAAAATCAATTTATATTATGCCATAATTTCATTAAACAAATAATAAACTTATGACACAAATCATGCAAAGGCTTAGAGTGTCAAACACTTCATTTCCATGCATTACTATTGAGTGCAATGCACACAATCTCCATGCAAAGCATTAGAGTGTCAAATAAGCATAACATGACATGTGTCAAAGTTAATGCATAACATGACATGTGTCATGTGGGCCCCACACGTTTCCAAATGAAAGTGGGCCCACGTGCACTCACGCGTTCGGGTTCGATATTTCCGAAATACCGAGCTTACGTCGCGACGTTAATTCAATCGAATTAAATAAATAATTGCGCCTGGCGAAATTATTATTTACGTCGCTAACGAATTAATTCTAAATTAACTCGTTTGCCCGAATTAAAATCTAATTTTAATTCCGCGTCGAAATCTAATTTCATTTAATATATCGAATTATTAATTCATCGATCAATTCCAAATTAATCGTTCTCTCTCTTTAGACGACATTTTATCCCGGATAAAATATCTCCGTTATTAATCCTAGATTAATTTTCTCTCTCTTCTATTATAATCCCAGATTATTCAAGAGTGCGAGTTGTGCGTCATCGGTGGATTATCGGGAAGCGACCCATGAGATCCCCGGATAATCTGGCAGTAAATACGGTCGTCGGAGTGTCCGAATCACGTACGTACCAAGTACTACGTTCTACCACCGATTTACGAGACAAGGTCGACTCCTAGCAAAGCACCAAGTCTACCCAATTCTCCGGACATATCCATTTAAGAATATTAAGATCTGTATCAAGCGTAGTATACTAATGTATTGTGTATATCGGCCCAGTATCGGATAGTCACGTGCTAGGGCTGGGGCTGGATAAGTGTCTGCCCCGTCCGAAACACATATCGGATGTCTGGTAACTAGTCTCTATAATCGGATATTCATGACCTGGTCATAATATCACGATTGGATGCGCATCACTTTAAGAGCACTAATACCGTATCCTGCGTGACATCATCTCCATTATGACTGGAGTGATACTTCCGTCTTGACATCACATCCAATACACTACGATTCTCAATATACCCGGCATTGGCGTACACAGAACTAGTTACAGTCCTAGACGACCTCAACTAAGTATATATCGATTGTCGTAAGCATTAGCGATGTAAGTCTCAGGTTAAGACTATACACACCTACCTTGATTTCGGCCTCCCATAGACACATCGTCATAATACCAATGGGATTCCGAGGGGTCTATCCAGAGCGAAGCTGTTTCCCGTACCATCGGTGAAACACGACCTCCTATCGCACTTGCATAAGTATCCAATACTTATATATATGAGAACTATGTCGTTGTGCCCTCACAACGCGCACAAGTGCAATACTAGCCTATTCCGCATTATCGATGTCCAGTCTCGATAATACTACGGCTAGGGATATTTAATGATTAATCCTTCGTGGACTGATACTGTCTCATATCATCTCAATCCAGGAACTAATCATAGGGACCTCTCTTCATTTATATATCTATGGTGATCTAATCACAAATGACGAGAGTGCAATTTCCTTGTTACATAGTTAATTTGCTACAGCAACACAATGTTCTGTGAAAATAGTGACGCTATGGGTCATATTATCCAACAATCTCCCACTTGGCACATAGCCAGTCACTCGAGTGTCCTACACCCGAACTATGTAAGGTTCGCTCAAATTGCTGAGGAAAGGTTTTCGTCAGCGGATTTGTTCGATTATCGTTTGACGCGATTTATACGATCATCACATCGCCACGATGTATGATCCGAACGAATCAGATGATATAGAAGTATATATCTGGATCGTCGATGAGACCTTTAATTCCTTAGCTTGTGCTGACGCCTAGCTCAGCTGCTAACAGAACTATATCTAATCTAATTAGATTTATTTTTGATCCAAATGGCTTCTATTGCTGCCCCAGCTGCAACAATAATCCGCTTTTGTTGTTTATTCGGCAACAGTTATCTTGCTTGGAAGATTTCCAGCTCACTGTCCCGTTATTCAAACTTTATAGTACCGCAGTATTTAATCGTTTGGAAACTTGCTGCAGTGATCCCAGTCACTTCAAGTTCTCCTTCTCCATAGTAAAAGATAGCATCTTTAGTTCTCAGAGATACTAACAGATGTTTTTATCTTCAATCCAGTGACTATCACTTGGATTGACCCGATTGTGACTCCATATGCTCGAAGCGTATGAGACACCAATCAAGTACATTTTAAATGTACAATTTCCCAGAGAGTTTAACAAACTCCAAATCTATCCCAGTAGATCTTTATTCCTTGAATAAAGGTTGTTACTCCCCAGAATTCTACGGAGAATTTCTATGAAAGAATATCTATGAAAGCCAAGCTTTCACCAATTGCTATATGGGAATTTAACTGTCAGTGCGCTCCCCACTAACCTCCTTATATACACAAGAATTATTTCGTTTTGAGTCAAATCATAAACCATTATGATTATTTCAAAACGACAGTTCCAAGAACCTTATGCTTGCATCAATCCAAACATGGATCGAATAACCCGCAAACCTGGTTTGTCGGTTATACAAAATCGTCAGGATGTTGTAAACATCCTCCAAAAGGTTTCCTTTTCAGGAAAGCGATTTTGATTTGTAACTGACATATTTCATAAATGAAATATACAGTTATCAACAAGCATCTTCAAAATGGATTTACCATGGCAACAGGTAAAAAGGTTGAACCGTTATTAACACAATGTTGATAACGATACCTTTCCGTCAAAACCTTAGGTTTGCACGTTGGTATGTTGCCTTCCATGTATGTCTTCCTTGAAGACGTTTAATGTACCATAGGCACAATGCCTTGTGGTACAACAACTAGTATCCAAACATAGTTGTTATACATGGAATCCATTTCGGACTCATGGCACTTTGCCATAACAGGGAGTCAATACCTCGTATTACTTCCTCATTACGTAGTCGGATGGTACACCTCCATAAGATTGACATCTTTATGAGGTTAGATCAGAAACCCATACCCTAGGTTGTTTTCTGACTCTATCCGATCTACTAGTTTCTTGTGTATTTGAAGATTAATGGTATAGTTTCATCATAGATGAACTATTTGTGTTCCATTAAGGACTTCGTGCCTAGAACAGTATCACTCCGATTTTTCATCGAGTATCACTATCCTCCCACTGACCACTGCATATCGGTATTCCTCTCATCAGGAAAAACCGCATGGTGAGCAACAATCACATTGTTCTCTTGTGGGATTTATAAGTACTATATTTAAGGTTTCCCTTAGGATAACTTATATTGGCACTTATCCAATTTGGGTCCTTAGTTTGGTATCATCCAAATGCTATGCCTCGCATACCCAAATTATCAGGAATGAGAAACCTCGTTTCTTCCCTGTTCATATCCTATATGATATCTGTCAAACAGATTTATATGGAACTTTATTCTAAATAAGTTTTGCACTGTTAATACATATCCTGTTTGAAGGAAATAGTAGCTCAGAGCGACTCGTGATAAACCTTATTATGTCCAACAAAATTCGGTTTTAGTTCGGACACACCGTCTAACTGACGTGTCTCGGGAGGAGTCCTCACATGAAAGAACACCGTACTCTTTCATTTATATATGAAACTTACTGCTTAAGTATTTTCCATTTCGGTCTTACCGTGGCGGAATAACACTATAGCCGATCTGTTTGTTTTCTTCGTGTCGAAACTTCAAAAGTTTCCGATCTGTGTTCTTCAAAAGAAACACATAACCACAACGTGATGCTACATCCGTTAAGGTCACGAAATATTCATGTTCACATCTAGCCTAGCTAGATATGGGCCCACTTAATTCACCATGAATAGGGCTAACAGATCGGTGGCCCTTTTACTATTACCAAGTAAATAGTATTTTAGGTATTTAACCTAATAAACTAGATTCGTAGACCTTATTTGAATAGTCAAATCAGTCCTAGTACCCACTCTTAAAAGGTGTGGATATACAAGTCTTGTTTAATTGTGTCCTAGACAACAATGCCACATATAAGTCTCCATTGATCAAATCAATTTAAGCTATTTATTTGTCATTTTATATGTTTGAGATTTTATTATATTCAAAATATAAATTCTGTTATTTACATCCAATGTATCTATCTCAGTATCATCTTTATATAATGAAACACTTTAGTGTTCTAGAATATAAAGGTTTTATCCGAATCGGATTAAACACTGATATAGAGATAATGTCTCTAGTCAAACTAGTTACATTATAACATTTCCTAATTTAAGTACATACCCAAGGGTAGTTTTCTAAACTTAGGTATCTACGGTCGAAACAGCGACTTTCGTCCCGTTTCCAATTCGCAGAGAAATCTCGGCTTGAAGCCAGTATCCAGCTCACAGCGGATTCTGAACGTCAATACATATATGTATTATGTACCACACTAAGTATTTAAAATCCAATTTCAATACTAGTAGTAAACATAACTTTGACAAATATTTTTAAAGTTAGAGCCTCGCCCTATCTTTAATTCCTTCGTGTCTTCCATATCCAAATGGTAGTCACTTTGGGATATGTCAATTATCTTTTCACATATTTCACAAACCTTTGGCCAAGCCTTGGGTTTTAGAATATCGAAATGATATGCACCTTGTGCTACATGCCCAATTGCAAACTTTGACTTTCTCTCACCACTAGAATAGTCAATTAATTGCAACTTTAATACTTTTAAATCTAGATAGATTTATTATAAGTATATTAATTAAGCACTAAAGTCATCATCACATAAATCTTCCAAAGACTTTATGCTCTACTATTTGCTTAATAATGGGCTTAGTCATAATAAGTTATTTTATCAAATAAATTAACCTATTATTAATTCCCAATTGAAAATTAAATCATTTAAAGCATTTAATCCAATGATTATATATTTTAAATATTCAACTTTTCAATTCTTTCTTGATTTCAATAGTCCAACTATTTAATCAATTTAATAAGGTACTATTTATTATAATGATTACAATAATCCAATTATTTAATCAACTATAATTTTAATATTGATTACTATAATCCAATTATAAAATCAACTATCATTTAATTCAATTATATTGATTACTATAATCCAATTATAAAATCAACTATATATTGAATGAGTTTGTATATAGTCCAACTATATATATATTTAAAACAACATAAAATATTAGTCCAACTAATACTTTTGATTAATATGACGAGTAAAAAATAGATGAGCGCGTTTAGCGAGTATTCGAACGAATGTTGCAAATTCAATACTTGCCTCCCACTATTTTTCGTCGAGCCTCTAACCCTCTGTCGAGTACTCGGGAAACCGTGTTTCCTAGTGGGCTAGGATCCCGTTAAATATCACACAATCTTGACTTTGGCCAACAAATTGTATGATAATTAACTAGGTAGATCTCTAAGATCAATTGGATCTAATCCAACTCCTAGATCCAGTAGGTGGACATCCAAGTCCTAAACATATATCTTATATATGCCTATATATCCAATATATACCCTAACCTTTTTCCTCTGAATCAACTAGGCCTTGGCTTTGGCACAACAAACCTAATGATCCCAGTCAAGCGCGGACCCATTGACAAGGAAGCTTCGTAATCAATGTCGTTGGACAAGAAGTGGTCTTGACTTTGGCCAACAAACCACAACTTGGACAAGACACCAATATGGAACAAAGCCTCGTGATTAAAACACATCTTTGAAGGACAAGGGCTTGACTTTGGCCAACAACCCCTGCCAATCTAGGATCTTGAGTAAGAATCACTCAATGGAAGGAAAAACGCATGATATTTGATGAGGGCTTTTTCGCGTGCAAATTGGCTACCAATTTAATTATCTTTGTTAAGGTCTCATCATCATACACCCTTAAACATGCATTCTAAATACATAATAAAGCGAGTATGAAAATAAATAATAATGATATGCGGATGGATACTTAACATTTGATCCTAGATCAAATCTCTCCCTTTCTCACTCACACTCAAGCAGCACTAGTATTACTTCTACCCGTTACACTACACTTCTAAAGAAACCTCATATACATAGAGGGGAATAGGTGAGAAGAGAATACAAAGAGAAAGAAGGTGATAAGGCTGGACACGCAGGTCCAATTTAATAAATCGAATTTATTACAACAATTTCTAAAATTGCCCACCCAACTAATATCCATCCGATATACATTATTCATTCAACACAACCACGTATTCACACACATAAGCATGCTATCAATCAATCTAATCAAATTAATTAATCTGATAATTAAGTGATCATCCAATGTTCAAACAACGATTTGATTTTGTTCGAGTCAAACTCGTTTTTGCGAATAAGTACTTAAAGTACGAATTCATGAATTAAATTAAACTACATCATTAAATCTAATTTAACATGTATTTAATACTAATTCATTATTCAATTCCAAATTAAATATCACTTTTATTCAATAAACCTTTTCGATTTAAATTCCAAATTAATCGTAACGCGTCTCAAAGACCGATTAACGTCCAACGTCAATTCAATTAAAGTCCAATGGGCTTTTGATTGATTTCTTAAGGCGTGGACTTTTGGTCAACTCGGGTCAAACCGATAACCAAAGTCCAATCCGGGATTTACCCCATAAGCCCATAAATCAATCTTGGCCCATTAGGCCCAATTGAACTTTAAAGGTTCATTAAGTGGCATTTGGGCTTTATGGTCAAGGTTTTGGGCCCAATTGGATCCAATCCATTTGGCTTAAACCAAACTTGATAAAATCAAGCCCAATAGGCCCAATTACAATATTAAAGTCCAATTTCCAAAATTAGGCCCAATAATTAAATATGAAAATCCAATTTCATATTCAATTAATAAAGTGTATTACATGATTAATCAACTAAATCAATATTTCTAAAACACCATATTAGTCCAATTAATCATGCTTAATTCATTATTACATGTCCAACACACAAATTGAAAAATCAAACCCATTAACATGCTTCAATGCTCTCGGCCAAGGAAGGTTATTTTGTCCGATTTGAATTTAATCCGATAATTACACACAATTGACAACGTATAACTTCCCCGAATGATTTCATACACATCCAATGTTCATAAAATCAAAAACACCAAGACATTAGGGCAAAGGCACCATTCGGCCAACATATAGAATTTAGGGTTTTTGTTCAATTTAAAATTAAATCCAATTCAATCTTAAATTAACATCATCCTACTCCATTACAACTCATCCAATGAATTAATAATGAAAAATCAAAGATCCCAAAAATCATTATACATTCGGCCAAGGTGTTAATTTTGGGGAAAATAATTCCAAATCATTTTTCATCAAATTAGTCCAACCAAAATGAATTTAAACATGTTATAAGCATACTCAAACAAGCAATTTATTCAAATCATGCTCAACAAACATTTACCCAAATTTTAAGCCCTAAAATTTCATGCTTGCAACATTAGCTCATGATGCCATTGTTGGTAATTATCTAAGGTCCCAAGATCAAACAAGACATGAAAACATGCGTGAATACACCAATGAAGATAGCGGAATACTTACATTGATCGGTTATGTCGATTTGGAGACGAATGATGCCCAAAAAACGCACTGCCTTTGAGCTCCACTGCATGCAGTCCACTGCCTCCAAAAACAGAAATTTGAGATGAGAAACGGAGCTCCTAGCTTCGTCGGATGGATCCCGTCTCATGGTCGAACCTCCCTACCACCTTCGCAAGACTTGTAGTGTGCTAGCACTTGATTTCTCACCATGAGAATCACTCTTTGCTTCCCTTTAACTCATTAACTCACGCCCAAAACCAGTTCCAAACCAGTCCATTTTCGTGAGAGGAAGAGAGGAAATGAGAGAGAAGATGTGTATGTATTACCATAATTTTTGTTACCAAAATCAATTTATATTTATGCCATAATTTCATTAAACAAATAATAAACTTATGACACAAATCATGCAAAGGCTTAGAGTGTCAAACACTTCATTTCCATGCATTACTATTGAGTGCAATGCACACAATCTCCATGCAAAGCATTAGAGTGTCAAATAAGCATAACATGACATGTGTCAAAGTTAATGCATAACATGACATGTGTCATGTGGGCCCCACACGTTTCCAAATGAAAGTGGGCCCACGTGCACTCACGCGTTCGGGTTCGATATTTCCGAAATACCGAGCTTACGTCGCGACGTTAATTCAATCGAATTTAAATAAATAATTGCGCCTGGCGAAATTATTATTTACGTCGCTAACGAATTAATTCTAAATTAACTCGTTTGCCCGAATTAAAATCTAATTTTAATTCCGCGTCGAAATCTAATTTCATTTAATATATCGAATATATTAATTCATCGATCAATTCCAAATTAATCGTTCTCTCTCTTTAGACGACATTTTATCCCGGATAAAATATCTCCGTTATTAATCCTAGATTAATTTTCTCTCTCTTCTATTATAATCCCAGATTATTCAAGAGTGCGAGTTGTGCGTCATCGGTGGATTATCGGGAAGCGACCCATGAGATCCCCGGATAATCTGGCAGTAAATACGGTCGTCGGAGTGTCCGAATCACGTACGTACCAAGTACTACGTTCTACCGATTTACGAGACAAGGTCGACTCCTAGCAAAGCACCAAGTCTACCCAATTCTCCGGACATATCCATTTAAGAATATTAAGATCTGTATCAAGCGTAGTATACTAATGTATTGTGTATATCGGCCCAGTATCGGATAGTCACGTGCTAGGGCTGGGGCTGGATAAGTGTCTGCCCCGTCCGAAACACATATCGGATGTCTGGTAACTAGTCTCTATAATCGGATATTCATGACCTGGTCATAATATCACGATTGGATGCGCATCACTTTAAGAGCACTAATACCGTATCCTGCGTGACATCATCTCCATTATGACTGGAGTGATACTTCCGTCTTGACATCACATCCAATACACTACGATTCTCATATACCCGGCATTGGCGTACACAGAACTAGTTACAGTCCTAGACGACCTCAACTAAAGTATATCGATTGTCGTAAGCATTAGCGATGTAAGTCTCAGGTTAAGACTATACACACCTACCTTGATTTCGGCCTCCCATAGACACATCGTCATAATACCAATGGGATTCCGAGGGGTCTATCCAGAGCGAAGCTGTTTCCCGTACCATCGGTGAAACACGACCTCCTATCGCACTTGCATAAGTATCCAATACTTATATATATGAGAACTATGTCGTTGTGCCCTCACAACGCGCACAAGTGCAATACTAGCCTATTCCGCATTATCGATGTCCAGTCTCGATAATACTACGGCTAGGGATATTTAATGATTAATCCTTCGTGGACTGATACTGTCTCATATCATCTCAATCCAGGAACTAATCATAGGGACCTCTCTTCATTTATATCTATGGTGATCTAATCACAAATGACGAGAGTGCAATTTCCTTGTTACATAGTTAATTTGCCACAGCAACACAATGTTCTGTGAAAATAGTGACGCTATGGGTCATATTATCCAACAATAATACTACGACTAGGGATATTTTAATGTTAAACCTTCATTGATTGATATTGTCTCATATCTTATTAATCCGGAACTAGTCATAGGACTTTTATCATTTATATGTATTCAAGTAATCTAATTACAAAAGGATAAAAGAGCAATTTATATGGTCAATAGTTAATTTGTACAAAAACCAAAGGTCTTTTACAAATAGTGACGCTATAGGTCATAATTGTCCAACAATCTCCCACTTGGCCTTAGACATTCACTCAAGCATCTAACACATGAACTATGAACATTTCGCTCAAACTTTTTTGCTGAGGATAGCCTTCGTCACGGATCTGCAATGTTGTTCTCTCTCTGATGCGACCTTCTCGATCTTCACATCTCAACGATGTATGATCTCATGAATCAGATGGAACGTCGAAGAAAATGCTTGGATCGTTGATGAGACCGCGGTTCCTTAGCCTGCGCTATAGCCCCGTATTGTCAAAATACAATGGAACGGCTCAGCTGCTAATAGAACTACTCCTAATCCAATTAGGAATTTACGGATCAAAACAGCCTCTTTTGCTGTTTCAGCTGCAGCAATATACTCCGCTTCTGTTGTTGAATCGACAACAGTCACTTAGTTGGAAGATTTTCAGCTTACTGCTCCGTTGTTCAAACAAAATATGTACCCAGATTGTGACTTACAGTCATCTTTATCGGTTTGGAAACTTGCATCGGTAAACCCAGTTACCTCAATTTCTCCATCTACATAGATTAAGAAAGCATCCTTAATTCATCTAAGATACTTAAAGATATTCTTAACCGCCATCCAGTGACCATCACCTGGATCGGCCTGATAGCGACTACAAATGCTCAAAGCATACGAGACATCATGTCACGTATATATCATGGCATACATGATCGATCCAAATGCCGAGGTGAACGGGATCTGACTCATGTTGTCTCTCTCATCTTGAGTTTTAGGACACATGTCCTTAGATAGAGTGACACCATGTGACACTGGCAACAGTCTCCTCTTAGACTGTTCCATGTTAAATCTCTTCAACACTTTGTCAATGTACGTGCCCTGGGAGAGTCCAAGTAGCTTTCTAGATCTATCCCGGTAGATCTTTATTCCCAGAATAAAGGCTGCTTCTCCCAGATCATTCATGGAGAATTTTAATGAAAGCCAAGCTTTCATCGATTGTAGCATGGGAATGTCATTGTCTATAAGCAATACATCATCGACATAAAGGAAAATGAATGTCAGTGCGCTCCCATTAACCTTCTTATATACACAAGGATCATCATGTTGGAATGTATGCCCTAGAGCTACATGTGATGTAAACGGTTTTATGTGTTTTGAAATAATATGATGTATTATTCATTTATCAAAATTATTTCTTTAATTTTTGCATATTATATATCATCTTAAATACCATAGATTACTTATGTGCCTTCAGACTTAGTGTAAGAGTGTCATACACAAGAAGATTTAAGTCTGAAGTTAGTAATCTTAAATAGTCCAGAGAGAGCAAACAAAGCGGGTACTTTGTTTGTAGTTTATCTATAGCTGCGGTCCATTCTATATTTGTATGACGATCTTGATCCGGATCATCCATGTAGAGACATGAGAATGGAGGCACCTTGTATGATGCGATCATATAGGAATTGACCCAGATGGAAATGACATCTTATAATATCCGTTAAACTAAGAAAGTCATTTCGATCTACTAGATGGTCATATAGGGATTGATCTTAATCCTGAGTGTACTACGAACTCCTGCATGGGAGGCCATGTCCTTTGATTTACAAAGGTGAGGTTGGTTGTAGAAGTCCCGACCAATAGATACGTACTTTTGGGGCATGGTCTGTTGTGTAGCTGGGAACATTTTACATTGACTTGGAGTTCACTCCTTCTTGCTAGGAGTATTTCTTAGGAGTTGTATCTTAGGGTTGATTCGGTGCTTGAACGATTTGAGCGCTAAAGACTTTCTATTACGAATAGAAAGATTAAAATTCATAATAGTTATGAATAAATCGTTCATTAGAGAATCAATGGTACTTAAGGTGAAAATAATTAGAGAGGTCTAACGGATATTATGACCCGACTCTAATTATGAGATACTTGTGAAGGGTCAATTCATATATAATGACTATATCGATGGACACCGACTTGGTTCGGCTTAATATATCATCTGCGGCAATAAGAGTGCAACTTCGGGTTTTTAGTGGAATAACCCGGAGTTAATAATTCGAAGTATTTAATTAAGAGCTTAATTAATATTTCGAGATTATTGGAGCTCGGAACCGTAGGTCCATTTGGTCCTCGTGCTAGCTCAATATACTATAGCGGATTTAGTATAATTGGATAGTCCAATTATATACTCACAAAGGTATAAATATTATTAATATGATTAATATTATTATTTGTCACACTTAGAACTATATATTAAAAGTTAATATATAGTTTTAATAATTATATGATAATTAAACACTTGACATTTAATTATATATGATATAATTAAATAAAAAGTTTAATTGTGTAAATTCCAAATTTGAGTTTTGGAAACCCTTGGATTTAATTTGGAAGTTACATATGTTTAAATAGTATTTAACCTTTTTATTTTGTAACATTTATTCCATTATGGAAATTAAATATAGATGTTACAAAAATTTATTGTTTCTTTTCTATGGTGGCCGAATTCTTCAAGGAAAATGGAAGGGATTTGTTTGTTTTGGAAACAAATAATCCTTGGTATTATTTTGGAAGTTATGACTTTCAAAAGGTTAATTAAATATTTATTTTTGTAACATATATTAGCTTTATGGAAAGTTAATATTGGAAGTTACAAAATTAATTATTTTGGTGCCTTGGCCGAATTTGGGAGAGAGGGAAAGACTTAGGGTTTGTTTTAATTTTGTAAATTAAACCTATGTATAAAAAGAAAAAATATGATTTTTCTTTTCCCAAGCCTCTCACTTGCAACCCTAGCCACCTTCTTCATCTTCTCAATTCTCTCAAAAGTTGAGAAACTAAAAAGAAGAAAAAGAAAAATAAATTGTGTGTGATTTATAATCTCTAAATAGTTTAGGGATTTATCTTGTGAGTGTAGCCCACCCTACTATCCGTTAGTAACTAGACATAGCTTGGAAGATCGAGTGGTTGATTCGAACACATATATATGGCTTACAGTAAAGTAATATTTATCAAGATCATGGCTTGTGATCAATGTGTACGTATGTGTACACATGAAAATGCATGGCCGAATGCATTTGTTGACCATACTGGGTGAAATCCAAGTGGAGCATATGGACATAATAAATGGAAAAATAAGGTCAATGTGAGTATGTAAATTGTAGACAACAGAAACTGACGACGTTTTTCTAGGCTCGCGACCTAGTTGGGAAGTACGAAATAACATGGAGTCGCCACCCGGTGTGAACCGGGACAAAGATTTAAGGCCGCACTCACCCCTCGCAAGGGAAGACCTCAAACCGTTGGGTTCGGAATGGTCCCTACTTATGTCACTTGTGATGATATGATTTGTGCAATGAATCAACCAAGTCTACTCAATAATCATGCTCAAGGATACTTAGATCTAATCATGCTTTCATTCAAATAACTCCACGCAATATAACACAACGAGCATATTGAGCTATTAAATCAACATGTATAAATCATTATCCTAACACATCATAAACTAATATATGCATGAGGAACAACCTAAATATGCTTTAACAAATAAATAACAACTAAATTATACCATGCTTTAAATAATAAACGAATAACCTAAAGACTATAACATGCTCAAATACAAATTTGGATGAGACGAGATATGTGTATCTTAAGTGGTACGTGGCATTGTATCCCGAGTGCAGACCATACTACCGTCCATTCAGAGTCGGCTATGGAATTTATGTCCGGGTTTCCATCCGATATACCACAAAAGGGAACACATATCCCGCTCATCCAACAATCACATCATGCCTCAAACGACTCTCATGCAATTATATATCAAAATAAATAAACAAAAATAAAGAAGATAAGTAAAAAGGGGTGCCCTCAGGTCTAACCTCTTTTGTCGTCTAAGAAAGGGCGTTACACGTCCGTTGGAAGGGAGATTGATCCGATGCTTTTCCAATTTGTCTACTCAACGTCTTTCCTCGCTGCTTTGATGCTCGGGCTTCTGTTTCAAGTCCGTTTCGCTGCTGTTTCGCTGCTAGGTTTCAGGTCACTGTTTTGGTGATTTAGTGGACTGTTTTGGGCGATTTGGAGGGCTTATGGGTTGCGGTTTCCTAAGGTATTCTAGGGGAACTCTATGCAGATTTTTAGGATGGTGTTTAGGTGATTTTAGGACTGTTTTTTGGGCTAAGGACGCAACAAAAACTGACCAGAACAGAAGGTGAACTGCGGCAGTTCACAGGTGCAGTGAGGGCGTTATAGTGGCTACTTTGGGCGCTGAATTGGGGGTATGAATGGGGGGTATTTTGTGCGACCTTGGGGATGTATTAGAGGCTTATTTTAAGGTGTTTTAGGGCTGCGAATGGTGGCTGGAACTCGGCAATGGAGGGCTGTGTTTCAGGCTTGGGCGTGAGAGGGGATTGGTGAAGAAGAGGAGATGCGGCAATGGAGGTGTCTTGGTTTGGTGTTGCGGCAATGGAGGCTTTAAGGAGGGCTTTGGGCGTGTGATGGAGGCTTCACAAAGTGCTTGGACGTGTTTGAGAGAGGGATATGTGCTAGGGTTGTGAATGGGGTGAAGGTCTCTTTTTATAGGCAAAGAGAGTAGACTTTCCTTATTAGATTAGGAAAGAAACTCCTAATTGGTGTCTAACAAGGAATAGATCTCCTAATTGGGATTTGTGATTGGATTTGATTTGGTAAGGATTTTATTTGATTTCTTCTAATTAGGAATGAATTTTATTTGATTTAAACATGTGATAAATATGCATTTACCTATTTAGAAGGCATTTGGGCGTGAATCACTCTCCCTTGGGCATGGATTTGGTTTGACTTGGTTTGACTTCGTTTGACTTGGGTATTTGGTTTGGTTTGGGTTTGGTAGGTGGTCTATGGGGGGTTTTGGGCCTAAGATGAGCTTTGAAACGGAAGTCCAACAAGCAACCGAAGCTAAACAACGAGGTTAAATCCAACGAAAATTCCATTTTCCAACTTTACCCTTCCAACGTCCGTTTCCCGCGACTTTCATGACTAAAGAGGTAGTTGCCTCCATACGAGACTCATCATTGGGCTAATGTGTAAAAATGCAATGGCTACAGTCGCCCCCACTTTGATGGGACTTGTGTAGTGTGTGACAATGACAATACTATCAAAGTACATGCAATGCATTTTCACTTACCTGGCTCGCCAGCTGCCACCTGGTTTGCCTGCTGGTTCGAACTGAGTTGATTGTGCGATGGGCACCTCGACCCTGGGACGCATCCCGGAACTGCTAATGACAACGGGGGCACCTCGACCCTCGAACTGATGATGTAGTGGGTACATCGACCCTGGGTACGCATCTCGACTCGGAACTACAACCGACAACGGGGGCACGCATCTCGACCCTGGGCACGCATCTCGACCCAATACCGCTGACAATAGGGACCTCGCCCTGAATATGATGATGTAGTAGGCACCTCGAACCTGGGTACGCATCTCGACCTGGAACTACAAACGACAACGGGGGCACGCATCTCGACCCTGGGCACGCTTCTCGACCCAATACCGCTGACAATAGAGACCTCACCCTGAATATGATGATGTAGTAGGCACCTCGACCCTCGGTACGCATCTCGACCCGGAACTACAAACGAAAATGGGGCACGCATCTCGACCCAATACCGCTGACAATAGGGACCTCGCCCTGAATATGATGATGTAGTGGGCACCTCGACCCTGGGTACGCATCTCGAACCGAAACTACAAACGACAACGGGGGCACGCATCTCGACCCTGGGCACGCATCTCGACCCAATACCGTTGACAATAGGGACCTCGCCCTGAATATGATGATGTAGTGGGCACCTCGACCCTGGGTACGCATCTCAACTCGGAACTACAAACGACAACGGGGGCACGCATCTCGACCCAATACCGCTGACAATAAAGACCTCGCCCTGAATATGATGATGTAGTAGGCTTCGCCCCCAGACTGATACTGATATGGGCCTCGCCCCCAGACTGATGCTGATTATGGGCCTCGCCCCAAAACTGATACTGATGTGGGCCTCACCCCGAACTGATGTGGGCCTCGCCCTCAAACAGATACTGATATTTATATTTCCAACTATTGTATTGCTTCTCCGCAAGATAGCCTTGGTAGCTAAACATATTTTCGTCCTCAACGAATGCTTCATGTCAAAACCTGAGAACCTTCAAAGTACTCGATATACTATAACCCGATCATCTGAACATGTGATCTAAACTAGACTCTAGTGAGTGTGTGCAAATGCTCTTTTGCAGCTTATTCCTTAAGCAAGCCAACTTGATGATTTCGCGTCGAGAATCGGACTGATGGGTCTAACCAACCTGGATGTCTAGGTCACATTCTGTGATTACTTCGGCATACTCAACATGATATGGTCTTCTTTATTTTGCTTTTGTCTCTTTCTTTTCATTATTTTTTTCTTTCTTTTTCTTTTCTTTTCTTTTTCTTTCTTTCTTTCTTTTCTTTTGACCCACCTACCCTTTAAGGTAGCATTTATCCTCATGGTGGTCCTAATACTCGCCCATGGGTAGCTTCACACTTATCGGTTATAGGCGGTCCTTTTTTTTTCTTTTCTTGTCATCGCAGAGACTGTCTTTCTTTATTTCCAACCATATCATGTATCGTAGCATACGTAAACCAGGGTGGACACCCAAGCAAACGGTCATTCATCGATCCACCATCTCTTCAGCTAGTCATCTCATCAACCGCTCGGGCTTCTACTGTTGAGATACCTTTTATCAAGTGCTTCATGAGTCTAGCCAAGATCAATCTATTCAGAATACCGGATAAGAGCACGTCTCGCACTTCTCATTTCTAAGGCTTCTTCCTACAGCACACAATGTCATCACCGGACATATGTTTAACCATCAAAAACTTCTCTCTCACTCTTTTTTTTTTCACTCACTCACTCACTCTAAGGAATTCTTCCTCTCTACTGCTGACCATGTGGGCTTCGCCCCCGGGATCCAGACCCGAAATTCAAACTCAAAATGGGCCTCAACCCTCAGATCACTATCTGAATATTAACACCGATGTGGACCTCAGCCCTAGGATTTCTACCCAAATTCAATACAGTGCTTTCGCTGTTTCTGATTGGCTTGTCTTTGCCGCTTTCTCTTTTCTTCTTCGATCTGTGAATATAAAAAAAAAATACAAAACACTCCAAAAAGGAATGCAATAATGGGTTATATGTGTGCATGCATGCATGAGTTCTCTTTATCCCGTTGGGTTAGGTCTTCTGCGAGTGACTATTCAGTCTTCTGTCCCTCAGGAAAAATACAACTTCAATCTGTCAACATTGATCGGCTCGGTGAACTCATTCCCTTCCAAGTCTGATAGTCTCACTGCTCCATTTCCCATTACCTTCTGAACAATGTATGGTCCTTTCCAATTTGGTCTGAACTTCCCTCTTGGGTCTGTCGTCGACGGCTTCGACTGCTTAAGTACCAGATCACCTTTCTTGATCTTGGTAGGACGCACCTTCTTATTAAATACTCGGGCCAACCTCTTCTGATATATCTGCATGTGATGCAAGGACTTCATCCTCTTCTCATCCATCAATGCTAATTGCTCAAACCTCTGCGAGGTCCACTCTCGTTCAGGCAACTCTGCTTCCGCTAATACCCACATAGACTGTATTTCAACTTCCACCGCAATACCGCTTCCATCCCATAGACCAAAGAGTAAGGCGTAGCTCCTGTCGCCGTTCTCACAGATGTCATGTATCCCCACAGGGTATACGGCAGCTTATCAGCCCAGTCCTTGTAATTCTCTGTCATGTTCGCCAAAATTGTCTTGATCGTCTTGTTGGCTGCTTCAATTGCTCCATTAGCTTACGGCCTGTATGGTGAGGACTTGTGATGGCCTATCCCATATCTCTGTAGCATCGCTTTGGTTTATCCTTGAAATTGGACTCCGTTGTCCGTGACCACGTGGTGCGGCATACCATACCGACAAATGAGATTCCGAGCTATGAACTTAGCCATCTGTTTTGCTGTAACATTGCGGAATGACTCGGCTTCTACCCATTTTGAGAAGTAGTCCACTGCTACTACTATAAAACGGTGTACATTCGATGTATTCGGCCGAATTTCTCCAATCATATCAATTCCCCATACTGATAAAGGCCACGGTTCTGACAACCCGTACAACTCTGTGCGCGGCAAATGATTCAAATTCCCATGCGCTTGACAATCATGGCAGTGTTTCACCAGTTTCGCGCAGTCAGCTTCCATGGTTGACCAGTAAAAGCCTTGCCTCACAATCTTGCGGGATAAGTTCAATCCGTTCATGTGTGGTCTACACACACCCCGCATGCACTTCTTCCATTATTTTCTGAGCTTCTTCTTCCCTCAAACATTTCAGCTGAATACCATTGGCCTGCCTCTTGTAGAGTTCTCCCTTCAGACTCACATACTGAGAAGCCCACTTCTGAATGGCTATTCGGTCTTTTCTACTAGCTTCCTCTGGGAGTTCCCCATGCTCCAGATACCTCTGAATATCATGATACCAAGGTTTTCCATCGTTGACCTCTATTTCTGATACCCGCTCTATCTCATAAACAGGCTTACTCGTCGTCGTCAACACAAGTGGTCTCATCACCAATTTCTCTGGATTCTCCCAGGTTGCGGCTAGCGTCGCCAATGCATCTGCCATCTGATTTTCTTCCGAGGCAAGTGCTGAAATTTGCAGTTAGGGATAGCCTGTGCTAGGATTCTGAGGTGGAATAAGTATGGCTTCAACCGTTCTTCATTTAGCTCCCATTCTCCTTGCATCTGTCGGATCACCAACATCGAGTCCCCATAAACCTCCAGGTTTGTAGCTCTCAAGGCTGTCAATGCAATCAATCCAAATGCACATGCTTCATATTCAGCCATGTTATTAGTTACTCTGAATGTTAGCCTTTTGGCCATAGGCAAATTCTCTCCCCCGGGGGTTACTATTATGATTCCGATTCCGGCTCCTTTGCAGTTCACTGCTCCGTCAAAATACATCTTCCATCCTTGGACTGCTATAGCTTGGATTTCTTCGTCGGGGAACTCAAACTTGTACTGATCCCATTCGACAGGTTGCAATGCCAAGAATTCTGCCACGGCTCGTCCTTTAATCACCTTCGAAGTGAGATACTCAATATCAAATTCTGTCAGCAGTACCAACCATCTGCCCAATTTTCCAACTAGTGAAGGCACTGAATGCAGGTACCTCAAAGGATTCTCCTTTGTGACCACTTGGATCTTGTAAGACTGGAAATAGTGGCGTAATTTCCTGGATGCCCATACTACTACCAGACAAATCTTCTCCACTTCCTGATAGCGAGCTTCGTACGGAAGCAGCTTTTACTGAGGTAATAGATGGCGTGATCTACTCCTGTCTCATCGGCTTGTACCATCATCGCCCCCAGCGCTTCGGGTTCAATAGCCAGATAAAGTACCAATGGTCTACCCTACTTCGGAGGTTCAGAATGAGAGGCTTCACCAAGTATTCTCTGATTCTGTCAAATGCTTCTTGACACTGCTCATTCCACTTTACTGGCTGGTCTTTCCTCAACAGCTTGAAGATAGGCTCACACGCTGACGTCAACTTTGCAATGAACCGACTGATATACTAGATTTTCCCAAGGAATGCTTGATGAGCGGAAAATATAACAATATTTACCGCCCCTTTTACTTAATATTTTGTTTAGTTTCTCGGGTTTGATGAACATTTTGATGTGTTTTAGTTTATTTTGCAGATAAAATAATATTGGGACATAATGAAATCCTTTAGGACGAAATATGGGTCAAATAAGGGCAAAAATTGGACTTGACATATTAATTTTGGAGATTGGAAACTTGAAAGGGCGTTTTAACGAAGTGCAGTTTTGGAAATTTTAGTTTTGCGCATCAGTTGTATTTTGGGTATAACTCTTTACTCCGATATTGGATTAAGCTGATTCAAGTTCCAGATTAAAGAAGACTCAAAGATCTACAACTTTGAAAGACGAAATAATTTCGAATTCTGAAGATTTCATGCCCGAAATTGATGAAATATCCAGAAGTGTGTTGTGTGTAATTATTAAAGTCATTTTCAATCATTTTCAAAGAAAAAAATAAATTAATAAATAAATAATAAAAATTATCAAATCACCACCAAACATGATAAGCAATTAGTGGAAAAATTAATAATGGATTTGGTGGAGCAATTAGTGGAGCAACTAATAATTGATTTGGTGGATGATTTGATGGAGGCAAAATTTTGCCTATAAATACCAAGCCATTTCATTTGTAAATTCATACTTTCTTCTAAGGAATTCCTTAAGAATACTAAGAAGATTGTATCTTGTTTGTTTATTTACAGCTTTCAGTAATTAATTTCCGCTTTCGCACTTTCCTTTCTTTACTTTTCAGTTTTTACTTTCCGCAATTTACTTTTACGCACAGTACTTTTCTTTCTTTAATTTTCAGTTTTTACTTTTCAGTAATGAGGAGGTAACTCCCCTTTGCTGGGGTAAAAGGTAAAACTTTTATTACTAATATTTAGATTATCTCCCTTAATTATAATATATAAACTAGTTAAAACCTGACTTAACGAGGATACCGCCATATTGGTCGGTTGGTAATTATTTAAATTGGTTTTAACCTGACTAAACTGGATACCGCCTGATTGGTCGGTTGGTAATTAATTATTAATTTGACTTAATCTGGATACCGCCTATATGGCTGGTTGGTAATTATCATGCAAAGTTAATATATTATTAAGGAGATATCTAAAATAGAAGTAATAAAAGTGGATCATTTTACCTCAGCATTTTATTTTATTGTAATTTTACTTTATTTACTTTTCAGCAATTTACTTTTCAGCATTTACTTTTTAGCAATTTACTTTCAGCATTTACTTTTTAGCATTTAATTTTCAGTATTTTACTTTATGTCTTTTATTTTATTTAAGTTTTTTACTACCCGTAAATATGTGTCGTAACTAAGCCAGTTATCTGGGTTTGTGATGAAATCCAATATCACCGGTTTATAAGGGGTTAAATTATAGTTTGGGTTAATTTAAAGGTTTACTTATTAAGTCTTCAGCTTAATGCGTCTTGTTAATTGGCCACTAATAAGATTGATGTGGTAAATCTAAAATAAACTTGACATGGAATTTTAGGTTTCAGCCTTAGACTTAATAGCCCACGATCTTCCTTGAGGATAGATAACCCTTTAATAGATTTCCTTACAGGATAGAATATACCTGTCGGGCGGGGGTAGCCATAATTGGAACTTAAACTTAATGAATCCAGATAATTTGGTTGACATAGACATATGGTTCAATTGGGTTAAACTGTGTATTTGCGTCTGACCATCGACAGAGGCTTTTGCATAATTTAGTGTTCCAGGTTAGTAAACCGATTTATTACATACAACATAAAATAACCACTTCATCTTTAAAATATATTGGAAGAAATCACAACCCTAGATAGTTTTTAATATTGAATTTTCTTAAAACCTACTTTCGAACAATTTTATTTACTTGTTTTTAAATTTAGAATCGTCACCATTTCAAATCAATCAAACAACCTGTTAGATACTAGTAATCATTTAACCTCATAAAATTAATATATTAGATATTAAGTCCTCGTGGGATCGATATTTTTATACTACTTGAACGATACGTGCGCTTGCGTTATACGTGTGTGTTTACGGCGGTCAAGTTTTTGGCGCCGTTGCCGGGGACTTATTTATCTTTTACTATTAGTTTAGAGGTTAGATACCTTTACTTGTATCTAATTTCTTTTTACTTATTATTTTTGTTTTCTTGTGTTATAGGTTTTCAGAAACTACATAAGACAAACCAGAAGCTTTAACTCCGACCGCTTGACCCAGAAATTGAAAGAACCATCAGACAGTTGAGAAGGAAATGCGAGAAGGCTTAGAAGCTTTTGTCAACATGGAACCTGAACCTTTGGAGGTTGCACCACCAATACCCATTCGAGATAGAACCATTCCGGTGGTTGACAGACTCATTTCATGTATTGTACTTCCTCCTTACCAGCAAATGCGGGGGACATCAAAACTTGCATTCAGATGATTCAGCAGACAGTTCAGTTTGGAGGAAATGCAACTGAAGATCCTAATGCTCACATCAGCAACTTCCTGGAAGTTTGCGGCACTTTCAATTACAACCGAGCATCAGAAGAAGCAATAAGACTGCGTATTTTTCCATACTCCTTGAAGGACAGAGCTAAAGCTTGGCTACATTCATACCAGCTGGTTCCATCATAACTTGGAACACTCTAGCCACCAAATTCCTTGCAAAGTACTCTCCACCAGCTAGAACAACAAAACTGAGGAATGACATCACATCTTTTGTACAACAAGATTCAGAATCCCTTTACGAAGCTTGGGAAAGGTACAAAGATTTGCTCCGGAAATGTCCTCACCATGAGATTCCAAAATGGCTTCAAGTCCAAACTTTCTATAATGGACTTTCTGGACTAATGAGAACCACAATCGATGCTGCTGCTGGAGGAGCATTGATGGCAAAAGGAGAAGATCAAGCCTGTGACCTAATCGAAGAAATGGCCAACAACAATTCCTTATGGACAACAGAAAGGAGCATGATTCAAAGAATTACAGGAATTTATGAAGTTGGAACCAATACAGCAGTTTACACCAAGCTGGATCAGATATGCAAATTCATGGAGACTCTTACTACTGGATCCACAAGTTCACCATATGGAGGAGCACCAGAACCAAACCAAATTGAAGAGACGGTGAATTATGTCAACAATTTCAACAGACAGGTGAACAATCCATATTCCAACACCTACACCCAGGGTGGAGGAATCATCCTAATTTTTCATGGAGCAACAATTCAGGCAAAAGAACTATCCACCACCTGGATTCCAGCAACAGAACAAAAGCCAGGAGTAGACAAATGAACCAGTGATGGCAGAGATGTTAGCTCAATTAAAAAGATATGAAGCTATGATTCAGAGCCAATCAGCTTCCATCAAAGCACTGGAGAATCAAATCGGACAACTAGCCAATGCTCAGAGTTACAGACCGCCAGGTAATCTTCCCAGCAACACAGAACCAAATCCAAGGAACCGAGGGAAGGAGCAATGTCAAGCTATTACATTAAAGAGTGGTACTGAGATCAACAAAGATGTTGGAATCAAGGCAACAATTGAAGAAGTTCCAAAAGAAGCAGTTCCAGAGATGGAGGAAAAAGAAGCAAAGGAAAAAGAAAAAGAACAGATCACTCCACCACCTTTTCCTCAGCGTCTTCAGAAAAACAAACTGGACAAACAGTTTTCTCGTTTCTTGGAGATTTTCAAAAAGCTGCACATTAACATACCATTTGCAGAAGCCTTGGAACAAATGCCCAGCTATGTAAAATTCATGAAAGACATTCTTTCACGAAAACGAAGATTGGGAGATTACGAGACAGTATCTTTGACAAAAGAATATAGTGCCATCATTCAGAGGAAACTTCCCCCGAAGTTGAAAGATCCTGGCAGTTTCACTGTACCATGCACCATTGGAGAACATTACATCGGTAAGGCTTTATATGATTTAGGTGCCAGTGTTAATTTAATACCTTTTTCTATTTACAGGAAACTGTAAATTGGAGAAACAATGCCTACCTCGGTATCTTGCAACTTGCTGATCGATCGCTCACATTTCCAGAGGAGTCGTTGAAAATGTGCTTGTCAAAGTTGACAACTCATCCTTCCAGCAGACTTCATCATCCTTGACATGGAAGAAGACAAAGAAGTACCTATCATTCTTGGGAGACCATTTTTTGCTACAGGTAAAACTGTGATTGATGTGCAAAAAGGAGAACTAACCATGAAAGTGCAGGACCAAGAAGTGACATTTAATGTTTTCAAAGCCATGAAATTCCCGAGCGATGAAAAGGAAGAAGAAGAATGCTTCAGAATTGATGTTGTTGATAGTATTGTTCAGAATACTGAGTCAAATCCCACAGATACACTTGAAGCTTGCATCACCAACATGACTGACATTGAGCTAGATGCTGAAATCCTGGAATGTATCAACTACCTTGACAAACCATTCCGATTCAAAGCAATACCACCAGTTGAAAGCTTGGAACTTCCAAAGAAAGATCGAATAAAGCCTTCGATTGAAGAACCACCGCAGCTGGAACTAAAGTTACTTCCGAGCCATCTCAGTTATGCATTTCTTGGAAACTCTTCTGAATTACCTGTTATTATTTCTTCTTCACTAACATTGGAGCATGAAGAAAAGCTACTGAGAGTGTTACGAGAGCATAAAATAGCCATTGGCTGGACTATAGCATACATTCGAGGCATTAGTCCATCATTTTGCATGCATAAGATTCTGATGAACGATGAGTACAAACCCACAGTGGAGCATCAACGAAGACTCAATCCAATCATGAAGGAAGTTATGAAGAAAGAAATCATCAAATGGTTGGATGCTTGCATCATTTACCCCATCTCAGATAGCACTTGGGTGAGTCCTATGCAGTGTGTGCCAAATAAGGAGGAATTATTGTGGTCACCAATGAAAAGAACGAGCTGATTCCAACAAGAACAGTGACTGGATGGAGAGTATGTATGGACTACAGAAAGCTGAATAAAGCCACGAGAAAGGACCATTTTCCACTACCATTCATTGATCAGATGTTAGACAGACTGGCGGGACATGGGTTCTATTGCTTTCTTGACGGATATTCAGGGTACAATCAGATTGCTATTGCCCCAGAAGATCAGGAGAAAACCATATTTACATGTCCCTATGGTACTTTTGCTTTCCGTAGGATGCCATTTGGATTATGTAATGCCCCCACCACTTTTCAGCGTTGCATGATGGCTATTTTCTCATACATGCTGGAGCAAAGTATGGAGGTATTCATGGATGACTTTTCTGTGTTTGGAGATTCTTTTGACCATTGCTTGCAAAATTTGGAACATGTATTACAAAGGTGCGAAGATACAACCTGGTACTCAATTGGGAGAAATGCCATTTCATGGTACAGAAGGCATTGTTCTTGGACACCGGATCTCACAAAATGGAATCGAGGTAGACAAAGCAAAGATTGAAACAATTGAAAAACTACCTCCACCAACATCTGTCAAAGGGATTCGAAGTTTTCTCGGACATGCAGGTTTTTACAGGAGATTTATCAAAGACTTTTCCAAGATTGCTAAACCTCTTTGCAATCTTCTGGAAAAGGATGTGCCTTTCAACTTCACCAAAGAATTCCAGGAATCTTTCGAGATCTTAAAACAGAAGCTGGTCTCTGCCCCCATCATTGTAGCACCAGACTGGACCCTTCCATTTGAAGTGATGTGCGATGCTAGTGATTTTGCTGTAGGTGCAGTTTTGGGACAACGCAAAGCAAAGATTTTTCACACCATTTACTACTCCAGCAGAACTTTAAATGAAGCTCAACTCAACTACACAACCACTGAAAAGGAGTTGCTCGCAGTTGTGTATGCTTTTGACAAATTCCGCTCCTATCTGCTGGGTCCCAAAGTGGTGGTCTACACAGATCATTCAGCAATCAAATATCTGATCACAAAGAAAGATGCCAAACCCAGATTAATCCGTTGGATACTTCTTCTGCAAGAATTTGACGTGGAGATTCGAGACAGGAAAGGGACAGAAAACCAGGTGGCAGATCACTTATCGAGGCTCGAGAATGGGGAAACAGCTGGCATAGAATTATCAATCAAAGAAAATTTTCTAGATGAACAGCTGTTTGCCATGAAACAACAGGAAGTCCTTTGGTATGCTGACTATGTCAACTACATTGTGTCAGGAAAATGGCCGTTGGAATGGACAACTCAGCAACGGAAGAAGTTCTTCAAAGAAGTCAAGCACTATGTCTGGGATGAACCATACCTGTTTAAACGCTGTGCTAATCAATTATTGAGACGGTGTGTTCCACAGGAGGAGGTCAACAGTGTTTTGCAGCACTGTCATTCATCACCATATGGCGGACACTTCAGTGGGAACAAAACTGAAGCCAAAGTCCTTCAATCAGGTTTGTTCTGGCTGACTCTTTTTAAAGATGCTTATCTTTTTTCTTTTCAATTTGACAGGTGCCAGAGAACGGGGAATATTTCCAGGAGAAATGAAGGACGATTGCAAAACATTCTGGAAGTAGAGATATTCGATGTCTGGGGTATTGATTTCATGGGACCCTTTGTTCCATCATTTGGAAACCTGTACATCCTGGTTGCTGTAGACTACGTCTCCAAATGGGTTGAAGCAATTGCACTACCATCCAATGATTCAAAAGTGGTGATCAAATTCCTGAAAAAGAACATTTTCACTGGGTTCGGAACACCTCGAGCAATCATTAGTGATGGTGGCTCACATTTCTGCAACAGATACTTCGATGCACTCCTATCCAAATACGGAGTTACTCACAAGGTTTCCACTGCTTACCATCCACAGTCAAATGGACAGGTTGAGGTTTCAAACAGGGAGATCAAGAGAATCCTATAAAGGACCGTTGGATCAACATGGAGGGACTGGCCTACAAAACTGGATGACGCATTATGGGCCTACCGTACAGCTTACAAGACACCTATTGGTATGTCCCCATATCGATTGGTGTTTGGGAAAGCATGCCATCTGCCAGTTGAGCTTGAACACAAGGCGTACTGGGCACTGAAGAAGCTAAATCTTGATTCACAAGCTACAGGAGAGAAAAGACTTCACCAACTCAATGAATTGGAGGAATTTCACCTACAGGCTTATGAGAATGCCAGATTATACAAGGAAAAGACAAAAAAATGGCATGACCGAAAAATAGTGCACAGACAATTGGAACCAAGGCAGCAGGTGTTGTTGTACAACTCGAGGTTGAAACTTTTCCCTGGAAAGTTGAAATCTAGGTGGTCTGGACCATTTGTGATCACTCAGGTTTTACCATATGGAGCTGTTGAGTTACTGGATCCCAATACCAACAACACATTCAAAGTTAACAGTCAGCGTGTCAAACACTACTGGGGAGAATCATTTGAGTGACAAAAAGAAAGTGTCACACTTTCAGATCCAGCATAAACGTTCGAGCAGTCACGTCTAGCTGACGACGATTAAACTTAGCGCTCGCAGGGAGGCAACCCATGCAATTTTTTTATATATTGTGATTTGGTGTGATTTAATTTTGTGTGTTTAGTTTTTGCAGATTAAGTCATTTCAAGATGGAAGAAGCTCTCGCAAATCTTCACAAGCAATTTCCTTCTCTCCCTCAAAAATCTCTAATGAAAGTTTACAAAGCTCGCTTGGAACGGATGAGGTTACTGACAATCCATGGTGTTCCCAATGACATTCGTTGGGTAATTGAAGCACGAGTCCGATTGGCAGGTGAGTCTTCAGACTCTTTTATTTCACATATGCCTGGTTTTGGAAGAAGCACCTATGCAAAGAAATGAAGAGCTAAGCAAATGGGTGTTTGTTACAAATGTGAACGTTAGAATTGCAATACTCGTTGTCGTTCTTTAGGAATGGTGTCTGATAATCGCGAAGACAAAATTAAATTCATTAGGGATGGCTTGAGTAAGGAGTCTTTAGATGATATATCTTCGACTCTTGAGACGCATCCCAGTGGATATGTTCACATAGCCTTTCGCAGATTACATACACAATTTCAAAAAGAAAGACAACAGTTAAGTCTTGGTAATCTGACTCAAAAAGACCCTGTTTGCCAATTTATAAGAAAATTGGATGGGAAACTTGTCTCTGACGCATAGACGTTAATCAAGCTGTAAATTCTTGTACATATTATACTCTTTGTCTTTTCCTAATAATTTTGGTTGTTTTGTTGTTTTCTTTTATTTTCTCTCCGACAGGATCCAGACCTTTTTGACCATATCACGATCTATTTTACTATTTTGTTACTAATCGTCCTTTGGAATATACTTGTGTTATTTTTACTCACCTTTTCAGGTACTATAAATTCAGTTCGTCAATGCACTTTTGAAGGCATCCTGATTTGAGAAAGAAATACATAAAAACATGGAAGCCACTTCAAGAAGACGAGTTGAAAATATTTGTGTGTTTTGCGGTAGTAGTGTTGGTACTAACCACAATACATAGAAGCAGCACAGGAATTGGGTCGAGTCTTAGCTGCAGGAATATGCACTTAATATATAGCAGAGGAAATCTTGGACTTATGGGGATCGTTTCAAAGGCTGCACAGGAAGGAGGCAGTCACGTTTTGGGAATCATCCCAAAACCCTTGGCAGAGGCAAATCTTATTGAACCATCAAACGGAGAGGAATTAATCGTGCCAGGTATGCCAGGTGGCTTGGGTACATTGGAGGAAATTTTTATTGTACTATCTTGGGCGAACCTGAACATACACCAGAAAGCAATTGGGTTGTACAACGTTAATGGATTTTATGATTTTCTTTGTGTGTTTTTTCTTGATGATGCCCGGAGAAATGGGTTCATATCAAAACCTTTAAAAGAACTCCTCTTTACTGCCAGAACCGCTCCGGATCTAATTGACCAACTCTTAGCTTATGAACCACAAATTGACCCTATCTTTCAAATGATAAATTGGTCTGGGGACGATCGTGGTAAGAGGCGTCGGGTTAATCTGGATCTTAACTTTAAATTCCTGTAGAATTTCAGCTAACCAGGTACTATCTTCTAAACTCGCTTATTCTACTATTTAAGACATTGGGGACAATGTCTCATTTAGGTTTGGGGGAGGAAAATTAATTGATCATTACCTTGTTTTTAGTTGTGTGTTGTTTTATTTTTAGTCCAAAATTCTTCGAAAAATACAAAAAAAATTGAAAATTTCAAAAATTACAAAATATTTTGCATTTTTGTGTTTTTATTTTTTACTAAAAAGGTGAAATTGGTAAGAGATAGCTGAGTAAGGAGTTTCCACTCCTGAGACGTATCTCAAACCTAATTCGAAACAAGTTAATTTTTGTTTATTTCCTTTTGAATTATTTAATTTGTAAATTCTCCATAAAATTGACTAAAATGAATCTTCATAAGCTCAGTTGACAGATATTATCAACATACATGGTAACATACGGACATGAGCTAAAATTGAAAAGTTTTGTAATATTCAGTGCTCTAGTTTAATTGGAGGAAGCATCTCAAAAAGCAATGGAGTAAAAATAAAAATAAAAAATAAAAAAAAAAAAAAAAAAACGTCAGAGATCCGAGTTATTAAGTCTGTAAGGGTGTTTTGACACCTAGTGCCCTAAAACCAACTGGTTTGGGAGTCATTGGCCCAAAGCTCGCTACATGGATCAAAGATGCTGCAAAATATATATATCTGAAGTCTGAGTAATTAAGTCAGTAGGGGTGTCTTAACACCTGGTGCCCTAAAGCCAACTGGTTTGGGAGCCACCGACCCAACACTCGCTACATAGATGGAAGATATTGTATATAAATAAAAAATAGAAAAAGAAAAATCAAAGAAAAAATCAGAAAATTGAGAAAAATTATTCTATTGCTACCAAAAGGTGTTAAATCTGATAGAACTTTAGGACAAAATATTACTCTCTTATCAACTGCACTTATGACTGTTGTGGGAAAAAATGAGTTGTTTAATATTTTGTTGGCTGTGTATATGAGAATGGTAAAAATAATCGGAGAATTTACTTATTCTGTAATTTAGAATGAAAAAAAACAACTATTGACTTGGAGTAGAAGTTTCACACCCGATTAGTCACTAACTTCTTTATTCTATTTTCTCTTGTCTTTTTGCTTTTGGTGTGCATTAGTTTTATTATCTTTTTACTTTTGTAAAACGTTTGTGGGTATCGTTACTGTAAGCTTTCACGAGACTATAACTCGTCCACTAGGGACACCTAGGGGTTTAAAGGCTTGTTGCATATGCTAAATGCAACTGTGATCCCTACGAAAGTGGCTTAGTTTAATTTTAATTGTTTCTTGTATTTTATTTTATTGTTTTGCTCGAGGACTAGCAAAATGTTAGGTTTGGGGTGTGATGAGCGGAAAATATATCAATATTTACCGCCCCTTTTACTTAATATTTTTGTTTAGTTTCTCGGGTTTGATGAACGTTTTGATGTGTTTTAGTTTATTTTGCAGATAAAATAATATTGGGAGATAATGAAATCCTTTAGGACGAAATGTGGGTCAAATAAGGGCAAAAATTGGACTTGACATATTAATTTTGGAGGTTGGAAACTTGAAAGGGCGTTTTAACGAAGTGCAGTTTTGGAAATTCCAGTTTTGCGCATCTGTTATATTTTGGGCATAACTTTTTACTCCGATATTGGATTGAGCTGATTCAAATTCTAGATTAAAGAAGACTCAAAGATCTACAATTTTGAAAGACGATAATTTCGAATTCTGAAGATTTCATGCCCGAAATTGATGACTATCCAGAAGTGTGTTGTGTGTAATTATTAAAGTCATTTTCAATCATTTTCAAAGCAAAAAATAAATTAATAAATAAATAATAAAATTATCAAATCACCACCAAACATGATAAGCAATTAGTGGAACAATTAATAATGAATTTGGTGGAGCAATTAGTGGAGCAATTAGTGGAGCAATTAATAATTGATTTGGTGGATGATTTGATGGAGGTAAAATTTTGCCTATAAATACCAAGCCATTTCATTTGTAAATCATACTTTCTTCTAAGGAATTCCTTAAGAATACTAAAAAGATTGTATCTTGTTTGTTTATTTACAGCTTTCAGTAATTAATTTCCGCTTTCGCACTTTCTTTTCTTTACTTTTCAGTTTTTACTTTCCGCAATTTACTTTTACGCACAATACTTTTCTTCTTTAATTTTCAATTTTTACTTTTCAGTAATGAGGAGGTAACTCCCCTTTGCTGGGGTAAAAGGTAAAACTTTTATTACTAATATTTAGATTATCTCCCTTAATTATAATATATAAACTAGTTAAAACCTGACTTAACGAGGATACCGCCATATTGGTCGGTTGGTAATTATTTAAATTGGTTTTAACCTGACTAAACCTGGATACCGCCTGATTGGTCGGTTGGTAATTAATTATTAATTTGACTTAATCTGGATACCGCCTATATGGCTGGTTGGTAATTATCATGCAAAGTTATATATTATATTAAGGGAGATATCTAAAATAGAAGTAATAAAAGTGGATCATTTTACCTCAACATTTTCTTTTATTGTAATTTTTTTTATTTACTTTTCAGCAATTTACTTTTCAGCAATTTACTTTTTAGGCAATTTACTTCACAGCATTTACTTTTCAGCATTTAATTTTCAGTATTTTACTTTATGTCTTTTATTTTATTTAAGTTTTTTACTACCCGTAAATATGTGTCGTAACTAAGCCAGTTATCTGGGGTTGTGATGAAATCCAATATCACCGGTTTATAAGGGGTTAAATTATAGTTTGGGTAATTTAAAGGTTTACTTATTAAGTCTTCAGCTTAATGCGTCTTGTTAATTGGCCACTAATAAGATTGATGTGGTAAATCTAAAATAAACTTGACAAAGAATTTTGGGTTTCAGCCTTAGACTAATAGCCCAGCCCACGATCTTCCTTGAGGATAGATAACCCTTTAATAGATTTCCTTACAGGATAGGAATATACCTGTCGGGCGGGGGTAGCCATAATTGGAACTTAAACTTAATGAATCCAGATAATTTGGTTGACATAGACATATGGTTCAATTGGGTTAAACTGGGTATTTGGGTCTGACCATCGACAGAGGCTTTTGCATAATTTAGTGTTCCAGGTTACTAAACCGATTTATTACACAACATAAAATAACCACTTCATCTTTAAAATGATATTGGAAGAAATCACAACCCTAGATAGTTTTTAATATTGAATTTTCTTAAAACCTACTTTCGAACAATTTTATTTACTTGTTTTTAAATTTAGAATCGTCACCATTTCAAATCAATCAAACAACCTGTTAGATACTAGTAATCATTTGACCTCATAAAATTAATAGATTAGATATTAAGTCCTCATGGGATCGATATTTTTATACTACTTGAACGATACGTGCACTTGCGTTATACATGTGTGTTTACGCCGGTCAATGCTCTGACTTCTTTTTTTTTTCTAACCCAACGGGTATCCATGATGGCTTTTAAGACACAATGGTTAACATGATGCATGTATGCATGAGATGCATGACATGTATACGATGCATGGAATATATAGGTTGCCCATTATCATTTTAAAGCATTCAATCGCACCATTGCGCAGTGCAAACTTGTCCCAGTTGAAAAGGCCCAACAGGTTTACACTTTACAATGATATGGCTAAATGACATCAAATGATAAAAGGCCCATTCACAAAGTGGCCCACCGGTATTTTAGAAGCTTTTGGTCCAACTGTCAAAGGGCACGAACTCGTCCCAATTTAAATGGCCCAACAAGTTCACATCTTTTGACAAAAGGCCTAACTGGATCCAAATGGCGGCGGTCCAACACACAAACATAAAATAAACAACTATCGGTTCTTCATGGCTAAATTCCGCAAGTGGGTTCACGGGGCGCGGAAATAGGCTCTCGCTGACGAAGGTTTGCCCATAACTAGGACTCCTCACTCAAGGGTTCAAGCGACCAAGTGAGTGCACATTTTTTATACCTTACGGTACGTGCCAACAAGTTACGGCGTGTGACTAACTGTAGAATGGATTTCCCGTTGTAGATTCCCCAGAGGGAGGGTGGAGCGAGGCTCTCTTAAGTACCCAAGCCCCTTAGGCTCTTATCGCTTGATGTCAAGAATAAACAACGAGTCCTCCAAACTAGTCTGTCACAAGGAGCTACAAGTGATTATTTATCTAGGTGCCTTCACAGCTTTTCCCCGAAGGGTAGTGAGTGAAGGAAGACACCCAACCATCACCTAGCTTCAACAAAGCCTTTGATTAACCCCCTCAACCCACTATAGAAATGGTCAACTAATGCACAAATTATACACATCACAAGACATGATTTCGAGGCCGATTCTCTCGTCCCCAGTGGAGTCGCCAGACTGTAGACAACAGAAACTGACAACGCTGTTCTAGGCTCGCGACCTAGTTGGGAAGTACGAAATAACATGGAGTCGCCACCCGGTGTGAACCGGGACAAAGATTTAAGGCCGCACTCACCCATCGCAAGGGAAGACCTCAAACCGTTGGGTTCGGAATGGTCCCTTACTTATGTCACTTGTGATGATATGATTTGTGCAATGAATCAACCAAGTCTACTCAATAATCATGCTCAAGGATACTTAGATCTAATCATGCTTTCATTCAAATAACTCCACGCAATGTAACACAACGAGCATATTGAGCTATTAAATCAACATGTATAAATCATTATCCTAACACATCATAAACTAATAATATGCATAAGGAACAACCTAAATATGCTTTAACAAATAAATAACAACTAAATTATACCATGCTTTAAATAATAATGAATAACCTAAAGACTATAACATGCTCAAATACAAATTTGGATGAGACGAGATATGTGTATCTTAGTGGTACGTGGCATTATATCCCGAGTGCAGACCATACTACCGTCCATTCGGAGTCGGCTATGGAATTTATGTCCGGGTTTCCATCTGATATACCACAAAAGGGAACACATATCCCGCTCATCCAACAATCACATCATGCCTCAAACGACTCTCATGCAATTATATATCAAAATAAATAAACAAAAATAAAGAAAATAAGTAAAAAGGGGTGCCCTCAGGTCTAACCTCTTTTGTCGTCTAAGAAAGGGCGTTACACATCCGTTGGAAGGGGATTGATCCGATGCTTTTCCGATTTGTCTACTCAACGTCTTTCCTCGCTGCTTTGATGCTCGGGCTGCTGTTTCAAGTCCGTTTCACTGCTGTTTCGCTGCTACGTTTCAGGTCACTGTTTTGGTGATTTAGTGGACTATTTTGGGCGATTTGGAGGGCTTATGGGTTGCGGTTTCCTAAGGTATTCTAGGGGAACTCTATGCAGATTTTTAGGATGGTGTCTAGGTGATTTTAGGACTGTTTTGTGGGCTATGGACGCAACAAAAACTGACCAGAACAGAAGGTGAACTGCGGCAGTTCACAGGTGCAGTGAGGGCGTTTTAGTGGCTACTTTGGGCGCTGAATTGGGGGTATGAATGGGGGTATTTTGTGCGACCTTGGGGCTGTATTAGAGGCTTATTTTAAGGTGTCTTAGGGCTGCGAATGGTGGCTGGAACTCGGCAATGGAGGGCTGTGTTTCAGGCTTGGGCGTGAGAGGGGATTGGTGAAGAAGAGGAGATGCGACAATGGAGGTGTCTTGGTTTGGTGTTGCGGAAATGGAGGCTTTAAGGAGGGCTTTGGGCATGTGATGGAGGCTTCACAAAGTGCTTGGACGTGCTTGAGAGAGGGATATGTGCTAGGGTTGTGAATGGGGGTGAAGGTCTCTTTTTATAGGCAAAGAGAGAAGACTTTCCTTATTAGATTAGGAAAGAATCTCCTAATTGGTGTCTAACAAGGAATAGATCTCCTAATTGGGATTTGTGATTGGATTTGATTTGGTAAGGATTTGATTTGATTTCTTCTAATTAGGAATGGATTTTATTTGATTTAAACATGTGATAAATATGCATTTACATATTTAGAAGGCATTTGGACGTGAATCACTCTCCCTTGGGCATGGATTTGGTTTGACTTGGTTTGACTTGGGTATTTGGGTTTGGTTTGGGTTTGGTAGGTGGTCTATGGGGGTTTTGGGCCTAAGATGAGCTTTGAAACGGAAGTCCAACAAGCAACCGAAGCTAAACAACGAGGTTAAATCCAACGAAAATTCCATTTTCCAACTTTACCCTTCCAATGTCCGTTTCCCCCGACTTTCATGAATAAAGAGGTAGTTGCCTCCATACGAGACTCATCATTGGGCTAATGTGTAAAAATGAAATGCCTACATAAATCATGCACATATACTTTTGGTGGATAAGCATGTGCGCATGATGATAATTAATATACATAGTTATTCAAGCAAACACTACATGATGAATTCCGTAGTCGAATGGTCACTGGGCTTTGCATGCAGCTTGTTCAGTTTTTGGTAACGCTGTTAAGTTTTTGTGCTGCTGTTCGGGGATGTTCAGGGGATTTTTGGGGGCTGAATTTTTGTCAAAAACAGAAGTAAAATTTCAATAATACAGCTGGTTCCATTCGGCTAAAGGAAGGGAAGGGCAGAAAAAATTTTCAAGTCCGATCCGTGTGCCTAAGTCGCTTCCACTGCGCGAGGAAAGCGTTTCCTACAATTGGCATCAAGAGCGAGGTTGAAAAGTGTTCTTAATCCTTTTCTTTTTCATTTAAAGTTTCTGTTTTTTATATATTTATATGAGTTATAAATATTATATGCATGTTTAGATGAGTAGGCATAATGTGATATTCATATGATGAATGTTTTTGTTATTTCATGTGATGAATGGATTTTGTATTGGTCGTAAATTTTTCTGGCTCTTATTTTTGTAGTTGGTTTTGTTTTTGGGATGTAAGTGTTGGATAATATGACCCATAGCGTCACTATTTGTACAGATCACCGTGTTGTTGTGCAAATTAACTATGTGACAAGGAAATTGCACTCTCATCATTTGTGATTAGATCACCATAGATATATAAATGAAGAGAGGTCCATATGATTAGTTCCTGGATTGAGAATGATATGAGACAGTATCAGTCCCCACGAAGGATTAATCATTAATAATCCCTAGCCGGAGTATTATCGAGACTGGACATTGATAATACGGAATAGGCTAGTATTGCACTTGTGCGCATTGTGAGGGCACAACGGCATAGTTCTCATATATTTAAGTATTGGATACTTATGCAAGTGCGATAGGAGGTTGTGTTTCACCGATGGTACGGGAAACAGCTTCGCTCTGGATAGACCCCTCGGAATCCCATTGGTATTATGACTATGTGTCTATGGGAGGCCGAAATCAGGGTAGGTGTGTATGGTCTTAACCTGAGACTTACATCGCTAATACTTACGATAATCGATAGACTTTGGTCTTGGTGGTACAGGGCTTTAACCGGTTCTACGTACACCACTTCTGGGTTTATCAGAGAGTCGTAGTGTATTGGGTGTGATGTCAAGACGAAAGTATCACTTCAGTCATATTGGAGATGATGTCACGCAGGATACGGTATTAGTGCTCTTAAGTGCTGCGCGGCCATCGGGATATTATGACAAGGTCATGTATATCCGATTATAGAGACTAATTACCAAACATCCGACATGTGCTTCATACGGGGCAGACACAAATCCAGCCCCAGGCCTAGCACGTGACTATCTGATACTGGGCCGATATACACAATACTACGGTATACTACGCTTGATACAGATCTATATATTCTTGTAAGAATATTTCTGGAGAATGGGTAGGCATGGCGCTTTGCTAGAAGCCAACCTTGTCTTGTAAACCGGTATAACGTAGTACGAGGTACTTACGCGTTCAGATTATCCGACGACCGTATTGTTGGATAATATGACCCATAGCGTCACTATTTGCACAAATCATTGTGTTGTTGTAGCAATTAACTATGTGACAAGACATTGCACTCTCACACTCATCATTTGTGATTAAATCACCATAGATAATAAAAGAAGAGAGGTCCATATGATTAGTTCCTGGATTGAGATGATATGAGACAGTATCAGTCCACGAAGGATTAATCATTAAATATCCCTAGCCGGAGTATTATCGAGACAGGACATCGATAATACGGAATAGGCTAGTATTGCACTTGTGCGCGTTGTGAGGGCACAACGACATAGTTCTCATATATTTAAGTATTGGATACTTATGCAAGTGCGATAGGAGGTTGTGTTTCACCGATGGTACGGGAAACAGCTTCGCTCTGGATAGACCCCTCGGAATCCCATTGGTATTATGACTATGTGTCTATGGGAGGCCGAAATCAAGGTAGGTGTGTATAGTCTTAACCTGAGACTTGCATCGCTAATACTTGCAATAATCGGTAGACTTTGGTCTTGGTGGTACAGGGCTTTAACCGGTTCTGCGTACACCGCTTCTGGGTTTATCAGAGAGTCGTAGTGTATTGGGTGTGATGTCGAGACGGAAGTATCACTTCAGTCATAGTGGAGATGATGTCACGTAGGATACGGTATTAGTGCTCTTAAGTGCTGGTCGGCCATCGGGATATTATGACAAGGTCATGTATATCCGATTATAGAGACTAGTTACCAGACATCCGACATGTGCTTCGGTCGGACGGGGCAGACACTTATCCCCCCAGCCCTAGCACGTGACTATCTTATACTGGGCCGATATACACAATACTACGGTATACTACGCTTGATACAGATCTATATATTCCTGTAAGAATATTTCTGGAGAATTGGGTAGGCATGGCGCTTTGCTAGAAGCCAACCTTGTCTTGTAAATCGTATAAGTAAAACAAACTTAACGTGAGGTTACATACTACGTGTTCTAGTCCGACGACCGTATTTACGCCAACATATCCGAGATCTCATGGGTCGCTTCCTGAAGATTCACCGATGATGTATAACTCGCACTTTAATTAATCTAGGATTAATTAGAAGAGAGAGAAAATTAATCTGGGATTAATTGCGGAGATATTTTATCTGGGATAAAATATTAGTTAAAGAGAGAGAGAACGATTAATTTGGAATTAATCGATAAATTAATATATTTAATATATTATTAGAAATTGGATTTCGACGCGGAATTAAAATTAGATTTTAATTCGGGCGAACGAACTAATTTAGAATTAATTCGTTAGCGACGTGAATAGTGATTTCACTAGGCGTAATCATTTAATTACGACGCGATGGAAAATTCGTTATTTGGAATTAGCGAAACCGAGCCCGGGATTATTTGCGAGCGCATTCGCATTTCGAATTCGAATGCGGCACGCAAGTCAAATCGTGCGTCATATCACTAGTCGCATCAATCGTCAAATCAAATGTCACTTTGAGTGATGTGACATGTTGTCACTTGATTTGAGTGATTGATGTAGAAGTTGAAAAAGCAACAATTTGCTTTTTACTTTTTGAATTTTGAATTAAAGTAATATATATGTTTTATTTAATTTACTTGGTAAAAGAATATAACACATATATTAAAGCTTTATCTTCTCTCTCCAACATACAAGAAAAACACACTTCTCTTTTCCCTCTCTTTTCTTCTTCCTCCTTCACGCTTGGAACCGATTTCTTTCTTGTTTTTCTGGTTTTTGGCGAATCAAGAAGAGAATAAAAGGAAGAAGACAAGTGCTAGCACACACCTTGGGTTATACATAGGTGATAGGGAAACGAATTTGTGAGCTTGGAATCCATTTTTGGAGCTTGAAGCTTGGAGCTTCAATGGTGTCTCCCATGGCCGATTCTTGGAGGAGGAAGCAGCCCCATGCCGTGCTCCCAAGGGTAGTGCGTTTTTGTTCTTCATTTCATCAAAACCCATCAATGTGAGTATGAATTCCGCCTTACTCCTTTGTGTATTCAACTCGTTTTTATGCATGTTTGTGATCCTTGGGACTTGATTGAAACTCTACAATGGTATCTTGAGCTATTGGTTGCATAACAACGATTTAGGGTTCTTGAGCAAAATTTGGGGCTTTTTGATTTAAGCATGATTTTGACAAATTGTTTGTTTAAGAATGCTTGTATATGATTAAATTAGAGTTATATGTAATCAATTTGAAGAAAAATTGATTGAATTGATTTTCCCCAATTTGCTTATTGTTGGCCAAAACTTTAATTTGGGTAAACTCAATTTGAGCATCTAATGATTAAATTGTTTAGTATAGTATGCTTGAATGAGGTTGAATTGATGTTGTGCATAATCAATTTCATGAAATTTGGTTGGATCCATTTTTCCCCAAATTTTGGGCATGACAAATTTGGGTAAACTTGATTTTGAGCATATTTAATGAAATTGGATGATTTAGAATGCTTGAATGTTGTTTAATTGATGATTGATTAGATCAATTTGATGAAAAGTGTTTGGAACAATTTTTCCCCAATTTGCTTGTGATGGCCGAATTTGGCAAGTGCCGTAATGTCTTGGATTTTTGATTTTTTGTTCATTGGATGACTTAGAAATCATTTGGGGATGTTGAATTTATGTTTGATTGGGTTCAATTGGATTGAATTGATTTGGGCATTTTTTTCCCCTTATGGCCGAGACTTTAGCATGTATTAATTGGGTTTGATTTTGATTTAATTATGTTGGACATGATTAATTGATGTTAAGCATGATTAATTGGACAAATTTGATGTTTTGGAAACTTTGATTTGGGTAATTAATAATGCTATGCACTTTTTTAATTGAATTGTAAAATTGGATTTGTAATTTAATTAAAATGGGCCTTAAAATTGGATTTGGGCTTTTTTAAGTTGTTATTGGGTTTATTGGACTTTGTTGTACAAAGTTGGTTTAGGCCAAAATTGGTTGGATCCAATTAGGCCCAAAACCGCTTCCAAAAGCCCAAATGCGACTAATGAACCTTTAAAGTTTAATTGGGCCTAATGGGCAAAATTAATTTAAAGGCTTATGGGGTAACTCCCGGATTGAACTTTGGTTGCGGGTTTGACCCGAGTTGACCAAAAGTCCACGCCTCAAGAAATTAATTAAAAGCCCATTGGACTTTAATTAAATTAATATTGGATATTAATCGGGCTTTGAGACCCGTAACGATTAAATTTGGAATTTAAGTCGTAAAGGTTTATTTTATAAAGTGTAATATTTAATTTGGAATTAAATAACAAATTAGAATTAATGCGTATTAAATTGGATTTAATTATGTAATTTAATTTAATTCGTAGAAATCGTACTTTGAGTACGTGTTCGCAATACGAGTTTGACTCGAACAAAATCAAATCTTTGTTTGAACATTGGATGATCACTAATTATCAAGATTAATTAATTTGATTGATTGATAACATGCTTGTATGAATACATGGTTGTGATGTTTGAATAATGTATATCGGATGGATATTAGAAGGGTGGGGCGATTTTAGAAATTGTTGTAATAAATTCGATTTATTAATTTGACCTGTGAGTCCAGCCTTATCTCCTATTTCTTTGTATTCTCTTTTCACCTATTCCCTCTATGTAATTGAGGTTTCTTTAGAAGTGTAGTGTAACGGGTAGAAGAAATATTTGTGCTAGCGGGAGAGAGAAAGTGAGAGATTTGATCTAGGATCAATGTGTAAAATATCCATCCGCATATCATTATTATTTTACATATGCGCTTTATTATGTGTTTAGAATGCATGTTTAAGGGTGTATGATGATGAGACCTTAACAAAGATAATTAAAATTGGTAGCCAATTTGCACGCGAAAAGACCTCATAAAATATCATGCGTCTTTTCCTTCCATTGAGTGATTCTTGCTCAAGATCCTAGATTGGCATGGGTTGTTGGCCAAAGTCAAGCCCTTGTCCGTCGAAGATGTGTTTGAATGACGAGGCTTTGTTCCATATCGATGTCGTGTCCAAGTTGTGGTTTGTTGGCCAAAGTCAAGACCACTTCTTGTCCATTGACATTGATTACGAAGCTTCCATGTCAATGGGTCCGCGCTTGACTGGATCACTAGGTTTGTTGTGCCAAAGCCAAGGCCTAGTTGATTCAGAGGAAAAAGGTTAGGGTATACATTCGATGTATAGGC